>JASCZW010002909.1:0-101657 GCA_034211315.2 Aedes japonicus | reverse complement strand
GTACTTCGTTGGACATTATTGCGCTAGTCTATCAAAAATGTCCTCGGCAAATTATTCCAAGCTATTTCAAGAATATACCGAGCCCTCAACTCCCACCCTTTGCATTTAAGTGAAAAACGATTGAATTTTCCAAAGAATTATATATTTTTCACAATTTTCTTCCACAAACCATACAAAACTAAAATGGGCTCAGGTTTGATCATTGAGATATATCGAGAATGTCCTCGGCAAATTATTCCAAGCTATTTCAAGAATATACCGAGCCCTCAACTCCCACCCTCTGCATTTTAGTGAAAAAGATTGAATTTTCCAAAGAATTATATATTTTTCACAATTTTCTTCCACAAACCATACAAAACTAAAATGGGCTTAGGTTTGATCATTGAGATATATCGAGAATGTCCTCGGCAAATTATTTCAAGCTATTTCAAGAATATACCGAGCCCTCAACACCCACCCTTTGCATTTAAGTGAAAAAAGATTGAATTTTCCAAAGAATTATATATTTTTCACAATTTTCTTCCACAAACCATACAAAACTGAAATGGGCTTAGGTTTGATCATTGAGATATATCGAGAATGTCCTCGGCAAATTATTCCAAGCTATTTCAAGAATATACCGAGCCCTCAACTCCCATCCTTTGCATTTTAGTGAAAAAAGATTGAATTTTCCAAAGAATTATATATTTTTCACAATTTTCTTCCACAAACCATACAAAACTAAAATGGGCTTAGGTTTGATCATTGAGATATATCGAGAATGTCCTCGGGAAACTATTCCAAGCTATTTCAAGAATATACCGAGCCCTCAACTCCCACCCTTTGCATTTAAGTGAAAAAAGATTGATATTTCCAAAGAATTATATATTTTTCACAATTTTCTTCCACAAACCATACAAAACTAAGATGGGCTCAGGTTTGATCATTGAGATACATCGAGAATGTCCTTGGGAAACTTTTCCAAGCTATTTCAAGAATATACCGAGCCCTCAACTCCCACCCTTTGCATTTTAGTGAAAAAAGATTGAATTTTCCAAAGAATTATATATTTTTCACAATTTTCTTCCACAAACCATACAAAACTAAAATGGGCTCAGGTTTGATCATTTAAAAAAAAAACGAGAATGTCCTCGGTAAATTATTCCAAGCTATTTCAAGAATATACCGAGCCCTCAACTCCCACCCTTTGCATTTTAGTGAAAAACGATTGAATTTTCCAAAGAATTATATATTTTTCACAATTTTCTTCCACAAACCATACAAAACTAAAATGGGCTTAGGTTTGTTCATTGAGATACATCGAGAATGTCCTCGGGAAACTATTCCAAGCTATTTCAAGAATATACCGAGCCCTCAACTCCCACCCTTTGCATTTTAGTGAAAAACGATTGAATTTTCCAAAGAATTATATATTTTTCACAATTTTCTTCCACAAACCATACAAAACTAAAATGGGCTTAGGTTTGATCATTGAGATATATCGAGAATGTCCTCGGCAAATTATTCCAAGCTATTTCAAGAATATACCGAGCCCTCAACTCCCACCCTTTGCATTTAAGTGAAAAAAGATTGAATTTTCCAAAGAATTATATATTTTTCACAATTTTCTTCCACAAACCATACAAAACAAAAATGGGCTCAGGTTTGATCATTGAGATATATCGAAAATGTCCTCGGCAAATTATTCCAAGCTATTTCAAGAATATACCGAGCCCTCAACTCCTACCCTTTGCATTTAAGTGAAAAAAGATTGAATTTTCCAAAGAATTATATATTTTTCACAATTTTCTTCCACAAACCATACAAAACTAAAATGGGCTTAGGTTTGATCATTGAGATATATCAAGAATGTCCTTGGAAATCATTCCAAGCTATTTCAAGAATATACCGAGCCCTCAACTCCCACTCTTTGCATTTTAGTGAAACAAGATTGAATTTTCCAAAGAATTATATATTTTTCACAATTTTCTTCCACAAACCATACAAAACTAAAATGGGCTTAGGTTTGATCATTGGGATATATCGAGAATGTCCTCGGCAAATTATTCCAAGCTATTTCAAGAATATACCGAGCCCTCAACTCCCACCCTTTGCTTTTTAGTGAAAAAAGATTGAATTTTCCAAAGAATTATATATTTTTCACAATTTTCTTCCACAAACCATACAAAACTAAAATGGGCTTAGGTTTGATCATTGAGATATATCAAGAATAGCCTCGGCAAATTATTTCAAGCTATTTCAAGAATATACCGAGCCCTCAACTCCCACCCTTTGCATTTAAGTGAAGAAAGATTGAATTTTCCAAAGAATTATATATTTTTCACAATTTTCTTCCACAAACCATACAAAACTAAAATGGGCTTAGGTTTGATCATTGAG
Organism: Aedes japonicus; assembly: GCA_034211315.2. Taxonomy (NCBI): domain Eukaryota; kingdom Metazoa; phylum Arthropoda; class Insecta; order Diptera; family Culicidae; genus Aedes; species Aedes japonicus. The sequence continues at coordinate 99,278 of JASCZW010002909.1, read as the reverse complement.
ATATATCGAGAATGTCCTCGGCAAATTATTCCAAGCTTTTTCAAGAATATACCGAGCCCTCAACTCCCACCCTTTGCATTTTAGTGAAAAACGATTGAATTTTCCAAAGAATTATATATTTTTCACAATTTTCTTCCACAAACCATAGAAAACTAAAATGGGCTCAGGTTTGATCATTGAGATATATCGAGAATGTCTTCGGAAAACTATTCCAAGCTATTTCAAGAATATACCGAGCCCTCAACTCCCACCCTTTGCATTTTAGTGAAAAAAGATTGAATTTTCCAAAGAATTATATATTTTTCACAATTTTCTTCCACAAACCATACAAAACAAAAATAGGCTCAGGTTTGATCATTGAGATATATTGAGAATGTCCTCGGCAAATTATTCCAAGCTATTTCAAGAATATACCGAGCCCTCAACTCCCACCCATTGCATTTTAGTGAAAAAAGATTGAATTTTCCAAAGAATTATATATTTTTCACAATTTTCGTCCTCAAACCATACAAAACTGAAATGGGCTCAGGTTTGATCATTGAGATATATCGAGAATGTCCTCGGCAAATTATTCCAAGCTATTTCAAGAATATACCGAGCCCTCAACTCCCACCCTTTGCATTTTAGTGAAAAAAGATTGAATTTTCCAAAGAATTATATATTTTTCACAATTTTCTTCCACAAACCATACACAACTAAAATGGGCTCAGGTTTGATCATTGAAATATATCGAGAATGTCCTCGGCAAATTATTCCAAGCTATTTCAAGAATATACCGAGCCATCAACTCCCACCCTTTGCATTTTAGTGAAAAACGATTGAATTTTCCAAAGAATTATATATTTTTCACAATTTTCGTCCACAAACCATACAAAACTGAAATGGGCTCAGGTTTGATCATTGAGATATATCGAGAATGTCCTCGGCAAATTATTCCAAGCTATTTCAAGAATATACCGAGCCCTCAACTCCCACCCTTTGCATTTTAGTGAAAAAAGATTGAATTTTCCAAAGAATTATATATTTTTCACAATTTTCTTCCACAAACCATACAAAACTAAAATGGGCTTAGGTTTGATCATTGAGATACATCGAGAATGTTCTCGGGAAACTATTCCAAGCTATTTCAAGAATATACCGAGCCCTCAACTCCCACCCTTTGCATTTTAGTGAAAAACGATTGAATTTTCCAAAGAATTATATATTTTTCACAATTTTCTTCCACAAACCATACAAAACTAAAATGAGCTTAGGTTTGATCATTGAGATATATCGAGAATGTCCTCGGCAAATTATTCCAAGCTATTTCAAGAATATACCGAGCCCTCAACTCCCACCCTTTGCATTTTAGTGAAAAACGATTGAATTTTCCAAAGAATTATATATTTTTCACAATTTTCTTCCACAAACCATACAAAACTAAAATGGGCTTAGGTTTGATCATTGAGATATATCGAGAATGTCTTCGGGAAACTATTCCAAGCTATTTCAAGAATATACCGAGCCCTCAACTCCCACCCTTTGCATTTTAGTGAAAAACGATTGAATTTTCCAAAGAATTATATATTTTTCACAATTTTCTTCCACAAACCATACAAAACTAAAATGGGCTCAGGTTTGATCATTGAGATATATCGAAAATGTTCTCGGGAAACTATTCCAAGCTATTTCAAGAATATACCGAGCCCTCAACTCCCACCCTTTGCATTTTAGTGAAAAAAGATTGAATTTTCCAAAGAATTATATATTTTTCACAATTTTCTTCCACAAACCATACAAAACTAAAAAAGGCTTAGGTTTGATCATTGAGATATATCGAGAATGTCCTCAGCAAATTATTCCAAGCTATTTCAAGAATATACCGAGCCCTCAACTCCCACCCTTTGCATTTTAGTGAAAAACGATTGAATTTTCCAAAGAATTATATATTTTTCACAATTTTCTTCCACAAACCATACAAAACTAAAATGGGCACAGGTTTGATCATTGAGATAAATCGTGAATGTCTTCGGCAAATTATTCCAAGCTATTTCAAGAATATACCGAGCCCTCAACTCCCACCCTCTGCATTTTAGTGAAAATAGATTGAATTTTCCAAAGAATTATATATTTTTCACAATTTTCTTCCACAAACCATACAAAACTAAAATGGGCTCAGGTTTGATCATTGAGATATATCGAGAATGTCCTCGGCAAATTATTCCAAGCTATTTCAAGAATATACCGAGCCCTCAACTCTCACCCTTTGCATTTTAGTGAAAAAAGATTGAATTTTCCAAAGAATTATATATTTTTCACAATTTTCTTCCACAAACCATACAAACCTAAAATGGGCTCGGGTTTGATCATTGAGATAAATCGAAAATGTCTTCGGAAAATTATTCCAAGCTATTTCAAGAATATACCGAGCCCTCAACTCCCACCCTTTGCATTTTAGTGAAAAAAGATTGAATTTTCCAAAGAATTATATATTTTTCACAATTTTCTTTCACAAACCATACAAAACTAAAATGGGCTTAGGTTTGATCATTGAGATATATCGAGAATGTCCTCGGCAAATTATTCCAAGCTATTTCAAGAATATACCGAGCTTTCAACACCCACCCTTTGCATTTAAGTGAAAAAAGATTGAATTTTCCAAAGAATTATATATTTTTCACAATTTTCTTCCACAAACCATACAAAACTGAAATGGGCTTGGGTTTTATCATTGAGATATATCGAGAATGTCCTCGGCAAATTATTCCAAGCTATTTCAAGAATATACCGAGCCCTCAACTCCCACCCTTTGCATTTTAATGAAAAAAGATTGAATTTTCCAAAGAATTATATATTTTTCACAATTTTCTTCCACAAACCATACAAAACTAAAATGGGCTCAGGTTTGATCATTGAGATATATCGAGAATGTCCTCGGCAAATTATTCCAAGCTATTTCAAGAATATACCAAGCCCTCAACTCCCACCCTTTGCATTTTAGTGAATAGAGATTGAATTTTCCAAAGAATTATATATTTTTCACAATTTTCTTCCACAAACCATACAAAACTAAAATGGGCTTAGGTTTGATCATTGAAATATATCGAGAATGTTCTTGGCAAATTATTCCAAGCTATTTCAAGAATATACCGAGCCCTCAACTCCCACCCTTTGCATTGTAGTGAAAAAAGATTGAATTTTCCAAATAATTATATATTTTTCACAATTTTCTTCCACAAACCATACAAAACTAAAATGGGCTCAGGTTTGATCATTGAGATATATCGAGAATGTCCTCGGTAAATTATTCCAAGCTATTTCAAGAATATACCGAGCCCTCAACTCCCACCCTTTGCATTTTAGTGAAAAACGATTGAATTTTCCAAAGAATTATATATTTTTCACAATTTTCTTCCACAAACCATACAAAACTAAAATGGGCTCAGGTTTGATCATTGAGATATATCGAGAATGTCCTCGGCAATTATTCCAAGCTATTTCAAGAATATACCGAGCCATCAACTCCCACCCTTTGCATTTTAGTGAAAAACGATTGAATTTTCCAAAGAATTATATATTTTTCACAATTTTCGTCCACAAACCATACAAAACTGAAATGGGCTCAGGTTTGATCATTGAGATATATCGAGAATGTCCTCGGCAAATTATTCCAAGCTATTTCAAGAATATACCGAGCCCTCAACTCCCACCCTTTGCATTTTAGTGAAAAAAGATTGAATTTTCCAAAGAATTATATATTTTTCACAATTTTCTTCCACAAACCATACAAAACTAAAATGGGCTTAGGTTTGATCATTGAGATACATCGAGAATGTCCTCGGGAAACTATTCCAAGCTATTTCAAGAATATACCGAGCCCTCAACTCCCACCCTTTGCATTTTAGTGAAAAAAGATTGAATTTTCCAAAGAATTATATATTTTTCACAATTTTCTTCCACAAACCATACAAAACTGAAATGGGCTCAGGTTTGATCATTGAGATATATCGAAAATGTCCTCGGAAAATTATTCCAAGCTATTTCAAGAATATACCGAGCCCTCAACTCCCACCCTTTCAGAATTGCTGCTAGTGAAAAAGATTGAATTTTCCAAAGAATTATATATATTTTTTACAATTTTCTTCCACAAACCATACAAAATCAAAATGGGCTCAAGTTTGATCATTGAGATATATCGAGAATGTCCTTGGGAAATTATTCCAAGCTATTTCAAGAATATACCTGAGCCCTCAACTCCCACTCCTTTGCATTTTAGTGAAAAAGATTGAATCTTTCCAAAGAATTATATATTTTTCACAATTTTCTTCCACAAACCATACAAAACTAAAAATGGGCTCAAGTTTGATCATTGAGATATATCGAGAATGTCCTCGGGAAATTATTCCAAGCTATTTCAAGAATATGCTGAGTCCTCAACTCCCACCCTTTGCATTTTAGTGAAAAAAGATTGAATTTTCCAAAGAATTATATATTTTTACAATTTTCTTCCACAAACATATACAAAACTAAAATGGGCTCAAGTTTGATCATTGAGATACATTGAGAATGTCCTCAGGAAATTATTCCAAGCTAGTTTCAAGAATATACTGAGCTCCTCAACTCCCACCCTTTGCATTTTAGTGAAAAAGATTGAATTTTCCAAAGAATTATATATTTTTTTTTACAATTTTCTTCCAACAAACCATACAAAACTAAAATGGATCAAGTTTGATCATTGAGACATTCGAGAATGTCCTTGGGAAATTATTCCAAGCTATTTCAAGAATATACCGAGCCCTCAACTCCCACCTCTTGCATTTTAGTGAAAAAAGATTGAATTTTCCAAAGAATTATATATTTTTTTACAATTTTCTTCCACAAACCATACAAAACTAAAATGGGCTCAAGTTTGATCATTGAGATACATCAAGAATGTCCTCGAGAAATTATTCCAAGCTATTTCAAGAATATACCGAGCCCTCAACTCCACTCCTTTGCATTTTAGTGAAAAAGATTGAATTTTCCAAAGAATTCATATATTTTTTACAATTTTCTTCCACAAACCATACAAAACTAAATGGGCTCAAGTTTGATCATTGAGATATATCGAGAATGTCCTCGGGAAATTATTCAAAGCTATTTCAAGAATATACCGAGCCCTCAACTCCCACTCCTTTGCATTTTAGTGAAAAGATTGAATTTTCCAAAGAATTATATATTTTTTAACAATTTTCTTCCACAAACCATACAAAACTAAATGGGCTCTAGAGTTTGATCATTGAGATATATCAAGAATGTCCTCGGCAAATTATTCCAAGCTATTTCAAGAATATACCGAGCTCCTAACTCCCACCCTTTGCATTTTAGTGAAAAAAGATTGAATTTTCCAAAGAATTATATATTTTTCACAATTTTCTTCCACAAACCATACAAAACTAAAATGGCTCAAGTTTGATCATTGAGATATATTGAAAATGTCCTCGGAAAATTATTCCAAGCTATTTCAAGAATATAATGAGCCCTCAACTCTCACCTTTACATTTTAGTGAAAAAGATTGAATTTTCCAAAGAATTATATATTTTTCACAATTTTCTTCCACAAACCATACAAAACTAAAATGGTCTCAAGTTGGATCATTGAGATACATCGAAAATGTCCTCAGGAAATTATTCCAAGCTATTTCAAGAATATACTGAGCCCTCAACTCCCACTCTTGCATTTTAGTGAAAAAAGATTGAATTTTCCAAAGAATTATATATTTTTCACAATTTTCTTCCACAAACCATACAAAACTAAAATGGCCTCAAGTTTGATCATTGAGATACATCAAGAATGTCTCGAGAAATTATTCCAAGCTATTTCAAGAATATACTGAGCCCTCAACTCCCACCCTTTGCATTTTAGTGAAAAAAGATTGAATTTTCCAAAGAATTATATATTTTTTTTACAATTTTCTTCCACAAACCATACAAAACTAAAATGAGCTCAAGTTTGATCATTGAGATACATCGAGAATGTCCTCGGCAAATTATTCCAAGCTATTTCAAGAATATACCGCGCTCCTCCACTCCCCCCCTTTGCATTTTAGTGAAAAAAGATTGAATTTTCCAAAGAATTATATATTTTTCACAATTTTCTTCCACAAACCATGCAAAACTAAAATGGGTTCAAGTTTGATCATTGAGATATATCGAGAATGTCCTCGGAAAATTATTCCAAGCTATTTCAAGAATATACCGAGCCCTCAACTCCCAACTTTGCATTTTAGTGAAAAAGATTGAATTTTCCAAAGAATTATATAATTTTTACAATTTTCTTCCACAAACCATACAAAACTAAAATGGGCTAAGTTTGATCATTGAGATACATCAAGAATGTCCTCGAGAAATTATTCCAAGCTATTTCAAGAATATACTGAGCCCTCAACTCCCACCTTTGCATTTTAGTGAAAAAGATTGAATTTTCCAAAGAATTATATATTTTTTTACAATTTTCTTCCACAAACCATACAAAACTAAAATGGTCTAAGTTTGATCATTGAGATATATCGAGAATGTCCTCGGCAAATTATTCAAAGCTATTTCAAGAATATACTGAGCCCTCAACTCCTACCCTTTGCATTTTAGTGAAAAAAGATTGAATTTTCCAAAGAATTATATATTTTTCACAATTTTCTTCCACAAACCATACAAAACTAAAATGGCCTCAAGTTTGATCATTGAGATATATCGAGAATGTCCTTGGGAAATTATTCAAAGCTATTTCAAGAATATACTGAGCTCCTCAACTCCCACCCTTTGCATTTTAGTGAAAAAGATTGAATTTTCCAAAGAATTATATATTTTTTACAATTTTCTTCCACAAACCATACAAAACTAAAATGGGCTCAAGTTTGATCATTGAGATATATCAAGAATGTCCTCGGCAAATTATTCCAAGCTATTTCAAGAATATACTGAGCCCTCAACTCCCACCCTTTGCATTTTAGTGAAAAAAGATTGAATTTTCCAAAGAATTATATATTTTTCACAATTTTCTTCCACAAACCATACAAAACTAAAATGGGCTCAAGTTTGATCATTGAGATATATCGAGAATGTCCTTGGCAAATTATTCCAAGCTATTTCAAGAATATACTGAGCCCTCAACTCCCACCCTTTGCATTTTAGTGAAAAAAGATTGAATTTTTCCAAAGAATTATATATTTTTCTACAATTTTCTTCCACAAACCATACAAAACTGAAATGGGCTTCAAGTTTGATCATTGAGATATATTGAAAATGTCCTCGGAAAATTATTCCAAGCTATTTCAAGAATATACTGAGCTCCTCAACTCCACTCCTTTGCATTTTAGTGAAAAAGATTGAATTTTCCAAAGAATTATATATTTTTTCACAATTTTCTTCCACAAACCATACAAAACTAAAATGGCCTCAAGTTTGATCATTGAGATATATCGAGAATGTCCTTGGGAAATTATTCAAAGCTATTTCAAGAATATACCGAGCCCTCAACTCCCACCCTTTGCATTTTAGTGAAAAAAGATTGAATTTTCCAAAGAATTATATATTTTTTTACAATTTTCTTCCACAAACCATACAAAACTAAAATGGGCTCAAGTTTGATCATTGAGATACATCAAGAATGTCCTCGGCAAATTATTCCAAGCTATTTCAAGAATATACCGAGCCCTCAACTCCCACCCTTTGCATTTTAGTGAAAAAAGATTGAATTTTCCAAAGAATTATATATTTTTCACAATTTTCTTCCACAAACCATACAAAACTAAAATGGGCTCAAGTTTGATCATTGAGATATATTGAAAATGTCCTCGGAAAATTATTCCAAGCTATTTCAAGAATATACCGAGCCCTCAACTCCCACCTTTGCATTTTAGTGAAAAAGATTGAATTTTCCAAAGAATTATATATTTTTCACAATTTTCTTCCACAAACCATACAAAACTAAAATGGGCTCAAGTTTGATCATTGAGATATATTGAAAATGTCCTCGGAAAATTATTCCAAGCTATTTCAAGAATATACTGAGCTCTCAACTCCCACCCTTTGCATTTTAGTGAAAAAGATTGAATTTTCCAAAGAATTATATAATTTTTACAATTTTCTTCCACAAACCATACAAAACTAAAATGGGCTAAGTTTGATCATTGAGATACATCAAGAATGTCCTCGAGAAATTATTCCAAGCTATTTCAAGAATATACCGAGCCCTCAACTCCCACCCTTTGCATTTTAGTGAAAAAAGATTGAATTTTCCAAAGAATTATATATTTTTCACAATTTTCTTCCACAAACCATACAAAACTAAAATGGGCTCAAGTTTGATCATTGAGATATATTGAAAATGTCCTCGGAAAATTATTCCAAGCTATTTCAAGAATATACCGAGCCCTCAACTCCCACCCTTTGCATTTTAGTGAAAAAAGATTGAATTTTCCAAAGAATTATATAATTTTTACAATTTTCTTCCACAAACCATACAAAACTAAAATGGGCTAAGTTTGATCATTGAGATACATCAAGAATGTCCTCGAGAAATTATTCCAAGCTATTTCAAGAATATACCGAGCCCTCAACTCCCACCCTTTGCATTTTAGTGAAAAAAGATTGAATTTTCCAAAGAATTATATATTTTTTTTACAATTTTCTTCCACAAACCATACAAAACTAAAATGGGCTCAAGTTCGATCATTGAGATATATCGAGAATGTCCTCGGCAAATTATTCCAAGCTATTTCAAGAATATACCGAGCCCTCAACTCCCACCCTTTGCATTTTAGTGAAAAAAGATTGAATTTTCCAAAGAATTATATATTTTTTACAATTTTCTTCCACAAACCATACAAAACTAAAATGGGTTCAAGTTTGATCATTGAGATATATCGAGAATGTCCTCGGCAAAATATTCCAAGCTATTTCAAGAATATACCGAGCCCTCAACTCCCACCCTTTGCATTTTAGTGAAAAAAGATTGAATTTTCCAAAGAATTATATATTTTTTACAATTTTCTTCCACAAACCATACAAAACTAAAATGGGCTCAAGTTTGATCATTGAGATATATCGAGAATGTCCTCGGCAAATTATTCCAAGCTATTTAAAGAATATACCGAGCCTTCAACTCCCGCCCTTTGCATTTTAGTGAAAAAGGATTGAATTTTCCAAAGAGTTATATATTTTTTACAATTTTCGTATTCAAATCGGTCCAGTGGCTGCTCTGAAACACGCGCATCTCTACTTCAGCGTCACATATATACACACATACACATGCATACACACATACACATGCCCAACCACGGACATTAAACCATTTCACCAATCTGATTCGAATGTTATATCCCACTTGGACCTACCACGGTTCGAAGTAGATTTTAAAGCTATCCCTATTCTCTTAAAAAAAAAAGTTAACAACCTAGAAATTTCGTTTAACGGCATGTTGTTTACATGATTCTATTTATAATGATAGAAATATTTTCGAGAATCTTGGTATATTATAGTCATAGTTATCTTCCATATTCATATATTCGAGAAATTTTCATTTTTGTAGAATTCGCCTAAATGTATGTAATTCCCTGAAGGGTGGTTTGGCGAAGGGTAACTAAACCGATCTCTATTATTAGCGTTAAAAAGGACTGATTCCACGCCAAATCGGTCGGTCACCAAACTCAACTATCTTCGATTTTGATGAAACTTGGTACACGTCTTCGGTATGTTGAAAAAAAAAATCCACTGGTGTTAAGATTATTTGGGTTCAAGAGTAACTTTTGAGATGGGTGTATGTTTTTTTTCCAACATTTTACTTGAAAAATCGTAGTTCAAAAACCATTACATTTAGAGAAATACTTTATATGGGGGAGTTGTAGAAAACTAAAAAGGCTTTGTAAAAAAAATGTACACTGAAAAAAAAAATTTTTTTTCATAAAGAAAAATCGAAAATAAATACTAAAAATCAAATATAAAAAAAAAACATATTTTTAATATTTTTCAAATTTGTTTTGTGGAAATTTGAGGAAAAAAAACACGTTTTGGAAAAAACTCTAGGATGGACGCTCTTATAACAAAAAAGTTTTTCGAAGAGCAAACTTTGGTGCATATTTCAAATTTGGGTTATTCATCATTATAAATGAAAATTAATTATACAATATGATTTTGGAGATCATTAAGAACAATAATGATGATAATGATAAATCACCTGAACGCAACCGTTTTCGAGATTTTTCGGATTTTATTTCAATAGTATGAAAAAACCTCAGAAAATTCGCTCTTTTCTTAAGTTAATCGAGATTTCCACCAGAAATGATAAATTTTCCAAGATCTTCATATTATAACGTTCACATTACTCTAATGTCCTCTTTTCTTTTGATATCAGGATGATAAGAAGACTCATTTGAAAAGAACAAGATAAATAGCACTATTGTTTTAATATTGCAATCAATATATTTATAATTGTTTTATGGCTGTATCGGTCGGGCCGCTCAGAGAATGAAGGGAGCGAATTTGCTAAAGCGATGAAAGTAACAGCGAGATAGATGTCGCAGGGGCGACAAGTGTGAAATGGACAGATGATGAAATTATGCGGAGGGTCATATAGAAGAAGCATATTAATCGAACTGCTGACTATTTTGCCAAGCTCCAACGATGTTAGAGGTCGGGTGTAGTGTGTGAAAACTACACTCCGAACAGTTCGGTGATTTAGCGATGAAAGTAACACATATTGTTTAAGGTAGGTAGACAAATAGCAGCTATAACGTATGTCAGGTATATCTTCTCATAAAAAAAACAGCTAATGTACGCTGCCTGTAAACTACCAGAGATGTTTTATACCTGCATTTCCAAAGGTACCACAGCCAATATATATGCTCATACATAGTGTACTTTGTCAAATTGATTTAAATTTAAGAAATATCAATTTCCTACCTCGAGTTGAAGGACCTTCTCCAGCGTCCCAACTAGTTGTTGGCAACGCATTACCTCTTGCTGCTTTCACTATCGCCCGATAACTACGAGTTCGCTCGGCATCGGTGCATGGTCGTTTCGGAGGATTTCTCGTATGTTCGCTCTTTGAGCGTTTCCTGAATCTGCGCAAGCATTCTGGATCAAACCGGTTAGGCATTCTCACTTTCACTATGTTTCTCAATACGTTTTTCTTCCTAGAGGTAGGACTCTATCCAACGCGAATCGTTAACACAACAGAACAACTGTTTATCACACTACTAATTGGAATTTACAGAGAATGTTGGTTCGGAATATCATGTTCGACATCGAAAATGGTGTCCGTGATAGGGAATTTGTGTGGTTTAAGGTATGCGACGAAGGGAAAACAAGTTTTGCTAATACCACTGGCTGCCAATCGACAATTTGAAACGTAAATCCCAATCAAACAAACTCTCAAGCTGAGAATATTAAATTGACAGTAGCAAAGATGGATTTGTATCTGGTAGCATTTATTGATTGATTGATTCATCGCGGGTTGCTCCAACCAGCCAAAATTTTCCTGACAGCTCGCCCTCCATGCAGGCGTTTTTGCAGTTGCGGCGAACGAATTGGCACCATATTAGGCGCACAAACCCAACGAAATAAAAGTTTAATTCTTTTATAAACAACTCTTTTGATTCAATTAGTTGTCCTCAAAAGGACAGATTATCAATTAATGGATAGCGCCAACCAGCTGGGTGAAATTTTTACCGACGGCACCGAACTTAATTTAAGATTAGTTCATTCTTGAATAAACAACTCTTTTATTTGAATTTATTGTCCTCAAAAGGACAGATTATTTCCACCTACTGCTTACTGCTACTCGCCCCCAAGGACGCTTTCCCCCAAACAGCAGCGTTTTCGAAGTCGCGGCGAAACAATCGCCACGATGAGGTAAGATGGCGGCTTGCACAAAACCGACGCGATTGTGCGCCCTCACAATCCGCCATTTTACCTCATCGCGACGATCGCTGTTTGGGAGAGCCTTTGCTACTTACCCCACCAGCTGCTGCGTGACCACCAGCTGCCTCTGCACCAGCTCCGCTGCCGTACAAATGAAGGCTCCACCAAACTGCAGCAATTTTAGCCACCGCGGCAGCGAATCACGGTGGAAAAATCGCCGCTGTGAGATTACATGGCGGCTTATGGGAGCGCACAAACCAACGCGATTAAAATACGTATCGCGTCGGTTTGTGCGCTCCCATAAGCTGACATGTAATCTCACAGCGGCGATTTTTCCACCGCGATTTCACTGCCGCGGTGGCTAAAAATTGCTGCAGTTTGGTGGAGCCTTCATTTGTACGGCAGCGGAGCTGGTGCAGAGGCAGCTGGTGGTCACGTAGCAGCTGGTGGTGGTAAGTAGCAAGGCTCTCCCAAACAGCGATCGTCGCGATGAGGCAAAATGGCGGATTATGAGGGCGCACAATCGCGTCGGTTTTCTGCATGCCGCCATCTTACCTCTTCGTGGCGATTGTTTCGCCGCGACTTCGAAAACGCTGCAGTTTGGTGGAGCCTTGAAGCAGCTCCCTGCGACCAGCTCCCAGTGACCAGCTCCCAGCGACCAGCTCCCAGCGACCGGCTCCCAGCGACCAGCTGCCTGCGACCAGCTCCCTGCTTCCAGCTCCAGCTTCCAGCTCCCGCACAGCTTCAATGCTGCCAAATGACTGAGGCAAAATTTTCCTTAGTGTTCGTTTTATGCCGTTCTCAGCTGCGTGCGAGACGTACATGGAAAGTCGAATGACATGATTGGTTAAAGTTCCTCTCTAACACAAAGAAGAAGAACATGATGCAAGACGTTCCTTGCTTCGATTTGAAATCTGTGATAGGAAATTTGGTAAATTTACTCTGCAAAATGACATTATAAGACATCACCTTGTATTTGCGTTATTTTCAATAGTTTACTATTGATTGAGAAAAATGTTTGACAATTGAATTGGAGCGCGGTGAAATTTCCGACCGATTGAAAAAGAAATCATGTTAATCTATTGTGGATTATTTGAGTTATTCGCGTACAAAACGTACGGTTTTCGTGACGGTCGAAAAATTTTAGATTTTCATTTGACACCCTACCCTTGCCGTAAGACATAGTCTACGTCAAAACAATTTTAATTACTAACTTTCTTCATTCGCTCGGCAGCCACGGAGCTGTATAGAGCGGCTATGGCCAGTATTGCAGTGTAGAGTATAAACCAGCTGCCAAAATAAATATATATATTGTAAGAGAAAAATCAAACTTGTATTTGTACCAGTGCATCACAGGAGTCGAATGGCTAATCGTTCTTATTAGAAAAATCTTCCTTATGTACTTATCTTGCTATGGACATTTATCACCTCCATCTGTTCATTTAATCTGCAATAGAGAGTGAGAGAATTTACGATAAAATACGAACATAAGTTCGAAAAAACGAGAGCATCGTCGAAATGCGAGAAGGCGAAACACGAAACGAAAGAACAGATCGGATCAGTTTTTGGAGAAACGTTAATAAAGGAGGACGTGATTTCAAGATGACGCTGAACGCTGACTTCCCGAGCAGCAAATAAAAATGGAGAGAGGCACAAAAAGAAATGCCGGTAACTATGGACACCACAATGGCGGAAAGAGGAACGCTCCCAAGAGATAAATCATGATGAATTAAAATAATTTTATACGCTTCCCTATGAAAAAGATAAGCTCTGTGAGGCTGCAAAGAAAAAAGAAATAATTTACTTGTTCCTCCACGATGGATTCAAGTTTGAGGTTAAAACAAAGAGAAAGTTTTTTTTTCCCCTGGGAAGGACTATCTGCAGCTTTGTGTGGCTGCATGAAAATCATTTTTATGCTTCCCTAGAAGCTATTGACAGCTCTGTGAAGCTACAGAAATATGTTTTTCCCCTGTGAGGGATTGTAGCGCGATGCATTTTAGAGTTCACATATGATTTACGTTATGTGAGAAGCGCACCTGAAGTCGATGGAAGATACTGCTTTAGTCCTCTGGGAGGGAAGACAGCTCCGTGAGGCTGCTGAAACATTCGTTTCCCCCGAGAGAGATACGAGTTGAATTTTGCCTTCAGAATTTGCAGAAACTTGCAGTTGGCAAATTGCAGAAAATTACTTTCGAATCGAGTGATACCTTGGTACCTGCATGTATTAGTGTGAGATATGATGGATTATTTCAAACCTACTTGTGTGTGCAACGTAAAGACGAAACTTCACCTACACACGCAAAGGTTATTTTTATATCGCTTTGATAAATTGTTAAACCGGGAAGTAGCTGTGTAGGTATTAGAGAATGCCGCCATGAAATATTTCGAGTTGCTTGCACGTAGGTGTTACAATGAGAAACATTACACTTACTGCTGTGTCGGCCATTACGTTCTCGTTTTTCTTTGTCGATTAACATATTAAACTACTGTATTATATTGCCATGAGAAATGTAACCTTAAATGTGAAAATGAACCGAAAAATGAATAATCACTAACGAAAAAAAAAAAACTACGTCTTACGGCGAGGGTAGGGTGTCAAATGAAAATCTAAAATTTTGCGACCGTCACGAAAAACCGTACGTTTTGTACGCGAATAACTCAAAACATCCACGATAGATTTACATGATTTCTTCTTAAATCTGTCGGAAATTTTACCGCGCTCCAGTTCAATTGTCAAACATTATTCTCAAACAATAGTAAACTATTGAAAATAACGCAAATATAAAGTGATCTCTTATAATGTCATTTTGCAGAGTAAATTTACCAAATTTCCTATCACAGATTTCAAATCGAAGCAAGGAACGTCTTGCAACTTCTTCTTGTTCTTTGTATTAGAGAGAGACTTTAACTAATCATGTCATTCGTCTCTCCATGTACGTCTCGCATGCAGCTGAGAACGGTGTAAAACGAACACTTAGGAAAATTTTGCCTCAGTCGTTCGGCAGCATTCAAGCTGTGCGGAGCTGGTCGCTGATAGCTGGTCGCTGGTCGCAGGCAGCTGCTTCATTCGTCCGGCAGCGGAGCTGGTCGCAGAGGCAGCTGGTGGTCGCGTAGCAGCTGGTGGTGATATGTAATAAGGCTCTCCCAAACAGCGATCGTCGCGATGAGGTAAAATGGCGGATATGGGGGCGTACAATCGCGTCGGTTTGTGCAAGCCGTCATCTTACCTCATCGAGGCAATTGTTTCGCAGCGACTTCAAAAACGCTGCTGTTTGGGAGAAAGCGTCCTTAGGGGCGAGCAGCAGTAGGTGGAAATAATCTGTCCTTTTGAGGACAATAAATTAAAATTAAAGAGTTGTTTATTAAAGAACTAATCTTAAATTTAGTTCGGTGCTCGATGGAGGGCAAGCGGTCAGTAAAAATTTTACCCACAATCCATAAATTGATAATCTGTCCTTTTGAGGACAATCACTTTATTTAAAAGAGTTGTCTATACAAGAATTAAACTTTTATTTCGTTCGGTTTGTGCGCCTAATATCATGGTACTGATTCGTTCGCCGCAACTGCAAAAACGCCTCCATGGAGGGCGAGACGTCGGTAAAAATTTTACCCAGCTGGTTAGCGCAATCCATAAATTGATAATCTGTCCTTTTGAGGAGAACCAATTCAGTTCAGAGAGTTGTTTATATAAGAATTAAATTAATATTTCGTTTGGTCTGTGCGTCATACAATCTAGTGCCGAATTGTTCGTCCCGACTGCAAAAACGCTACTGTTTGCGGGAGAGCCTCCATGGAAGGTGAGCAGGATAATTCTCCAACGATGAAAAAAAAATTCTAGCTGGTTGGCGCAACCCGCGATGAATCAATAAATCAATTCAATTTCTGATTTAAGAGAGTTATTTGAATAAGAGTTTATCTTATATTTCGGTCGATTGACAGTCATATTGGATTTTGCCAAATCGTTACTAGCCAACAGTGTACTATGCAGCGGATCCCTAAAATCAGTGAAAATAAATCAAAGCCTTTGATTTATGTTCACCGAAAAACCCTACCAGATACAAATCCATCTTTGCTAATTTCAATTTAATATTCCCAGCTTGAGAGTTTGTTTGATTGGGATTTTCGATTCAAATTGTCGATTGGCAGACAGTGGTATTAGCAAAACTTGTTTTCCCTTCGTCGCATACCTTAAACCACACAAATTCCCTATCACGGACACCATTTTCAATGTCGAACATGATAATCCGAACCAACATTCTCCCAGTTTGAACAAGCGACACGTTCGGTCGTGTTTTTCGCTCTCTCGCAGTAAAAGTTTTTTCCTCCGTTTTTCCCCTCGCTCGCTTTCTCGCGATTGCGTGCTCGGTTCGCGATCTATCGCCTGCGCTTGCTCATCTTCTGGTGGTGGCAAAGCAGAAAAAAGTGTTGCAAAGTTCGGAAACATTTCCCGCTCGACCTATTGCCGTGGCAATGGGTCGAAAAAATCGACCAACGGCGACATCCGCTCCCGAAACATTACCACAACCAGGCAGCTCCAAGCGGCTGCGCCACGATGACGCCGATCCAGTGGATCGCAACGCTCGTCTACTAGCGAGCAATCAATTCGCCGTGCTTCCGATCCAGGAGGTGCCGAAGAAGGTGAAGGTTCCCCCGCTCTTCACGACGTCAAAGGGCATTGCTGCACTCAGGACCGAGCTTACAGCTATCAAAATCCATCCGCTGTACAAGCTGTGCAGTAATGGAACCAAAATTATGTGCTCGACGGAGGCTGACTACCGTGCTGTCGCGAAAAAACACGAGTTCTACACTCACGACGCGCCCGGAAGCAAGCCATTGAAGGTGATTCTGCGTGGCCTTCCAGAACTCACACCGGAGTCAATCTTCGCAGAGCTGCAAGCGGCGGCACTAAAGCCTCAGAAGGTGTTTCCCATCAGGCGCCAGCAACACGGTAACTACCGGGACCAACTCTATCTGGTCCACCTTGTGAAGGGATCCGTCACGATGGCGGAGCTGATGAAAACACGGGCCCTTTTCGACGTCATCGTCGAGTGGGACCGGTATCGTCCGAGACAGCACGACGTGACGCAATGTGGCAACTGCCTTGCGTTCGGACATGGAACTCGAAACTGCCACATGAAACCACGATGTGGCAAGTGTGCTGGAGCCCACAGTACCAACGATTGTGCCCCGATGGAAGAAGGTGCGCTACTGAAGTGCGCAAATTGTGGCGGTAACCATGAGAGCTGCAATCGAACCTGTCCAAAACGTGCTGAATTTTTGGCTATCCGAAAAAAAGCGTCCACCAAGTCTCCGCCTGCTCAACGCCGTCCACCACCTCCGATGAACGAGGAGAATTTCCCGTCGCTTCGGTATCAGGTGCCAAACCTACCACCGATCCCATTGAATCACCGCCAAGCAAACCGCCTTTCAGCTTCCGTTCATCATCGTTTCGCGGCAGCCGCCGCCGCCCCCAACCCGACTCATCCTCCCGGCTGGGGCAATCCGAATCGCAGTACCTCCACGCAATCACCCGTCGATGGACATGATGACAAATGGTCGAGTTCGTGCAAGAGCTCTATCGCCAACTACGTTCCTGCCGCTCCAAGGAGGAACAGCTCAAAGCCGCCACATCCGTGACGATGACGTTCATTTTCAAATATGGACCATAATCGCTCCATCAACATCGTTAATTGGAATGCTTGTTCCATCCGGAACAAAACCGTTGAACTCGGTGACTTCCTTAACAGGAAGGCCATCGACATCGCCATCGTCACCGAGACACATCTCAAGCCCGAACTCACGGTTATTATCCCAGGATACCGGATTGTGCGACTTGATCGTAGCGGCCCTAGTGGAGGAGGAGTCGCGATCGCCCTACGCTACAACATCAACTGCCATCTGCTTCCGAGCTTTAAGCTGCAGTCCACCGAAGCCATCGGAGTCGAGGTCGAAACTGCTGTCGGCCCAATCACCATCATCGCGGCCTATTGTCCCAAGCAAGCCAGTACCAACAACGGAACAACAACGGCCCTACGAAACGACATCCGTAAGCTAACTCGGAGGCAGGGGCAGTTCATCATCGCCGGCGACCTAAATGCGAAACACGAAGCCTGGGGGAACACCCGGCGGAATCGGAACGGAATAATTCTGCAGGAAGACCTAGAAGAGGGACATTACACCGTCCTGGGCCCGGATACTCCCACCCGGTTGAGCAGATCCGGGGTCCATTCGACAATCGACATCTTCCTCACCAACATGGGGAACAACATCGCCCAGCCGATCGTACACCAGGAGCTCAGCTCGGACCACTATCCGGTGGTGGCCGAAGTTGGCTCCTCTGTCAACCGGCATCGAATCACCAGACGGAACCACCATCGCGCCAGTTGGGAAAGGTTCCGACAACACGTTGACGACAACATCGATTTTGACATGCACCTTGATTCGGTTGATGACATCGAACGGCAGCTGCTGAGCATCGAGCAAGCGATCGCCCAGGCCCGGGAGCAACATGTACCGGTGATTGATCAGGTGAGTGACTCTGTACCCATTGATAGACCCACTAAAGAACTTATTCAATTGCGCAACGCCATTCGAAGGCAATACCAGCGAACTGGTTTGCCAACGCTTAAACGTCACTGTAATCGAGTGACCAAAATTATTAAGGCCAGAATGGTGGACCTTAAAAATAACAATTTTGCCGACAAGATCCGCTCTCTCCCAGATTGTGCAAAGCCGTTCTGGAAGTTGACCAAAATTTTAAAAACTAAGCCAAGGCCCATTCCACCGTTGATCCCATTAGACAGCAATGGCTCTAAGGATCGATTGATAACTCCTGTAGAGAAGGCTGCTGAAATAAGTCAACACTTCGTCAGCTCCCATAATCTCGGACAAAACATCGTCAGTCCACATGAAGCTGCCGTTAGCGCGCTTATTACTAACATCCATCTAAGCCCCAACGACTTCACAGAGGAGTTGGAGATCTCAGCTGACGAATTGTTGGCTTATATCAAATGCTCAAAGAACATGAAGGCCCCAGGTTTCGATAACATCCTGAACTTGGAGCTCAAGCAACTGAGCCCCCAGTTCTATAACCATCTGGCGATGGTTTTCAATCATTGCCTCCGACTTGGCTACTTCCCCACGTGTTGGAAGTCAGCCAAAGTCATCCCCATCCAGAAACCTGGGAAAGATTGTTCATGTTCTAAGAGCTATAGGCCCATCAGCCTTCTCTCAGGATTATCCAAGCTGTTTGAGAAAGCGATCCACAGTCGGCTTCTTTCATCTGCCGACGAGCTGAACATCTTGCTCGACGAACAATTTGGCTTCCGACGTGGTCGGTCGACAATTCACCAACTTAATCGAGTCATTAACATCATCAGACCGAACAAGTCTTTTTCGAAATCATCTGCAATGGCACTTCTCGACATCGAGAAGGCCTTTGATAACGTGTGGCATGATGGCTTGGTGTACAAGCTGCATCGATACAATCTTCCCATCTATCTAGTGAAGATAATTAAAAATTATCTGTCGGACAGGACATTCCGTGTTTCGCTGCAAGGTGCAGTTTCCGACGCACAGGAGATTTCCGCCGGTGTTCCGCAGGGAAGTATACTAGGTCCTCTTCTGTTCAACGTATTCACCTCGGACATACCCCCGCTCCCTGAAAATGGATCTCTGTCGTTGTTCGCCGATGATACCGCAGTCGTCCACAATGGTAGGGCAATAAGAGCGCTTACAGCGAAACTGCAGCGAAGCCTGAATGTTCTGTCTGAATATTTCACCGAATGGAAGATCTGTATCAATGCGGCGAAGACTCAGGTCATCCTATTTCCACACTCCAACTCTCCCAAACTTGTTCCGCCTGAGGATTGTAAAATAAGCCTAAAGAATACAACGGTGAAATGGGCCAAATCAGCTGTCTATCTTGGCATTACCATAGACAGCAAGCTTATTTTTAGGGAACAGGTTGACAAAACTGTCACAAAGTGTAACGTTCTGTTGAAACTACTGTACCCATTGATCAACAGAAGGTCTACATTATCCCTGAAAAACAAGCTTGCTGTCTACAAGCAAATCATACTTCCAGTCATCGAGTACGGCATGCCAATCTGGGAGAGTTGCGCTAAAACACATCACCTGAAACTTCAGCGTGTTCAAAATAAGTTCCTCAGGATGATCCTGAACACCCCTCCGAGGACAAGAACATCTGAGGTCCACCGTCTGGCCGAGATAAAAATGCTCGACGATCGCTTTAGTGAGTCTATCAATCGGTACAGGGCACGCTGCCTGACATCGGATCCCCAGATCATCCGGAATCTGGTTCCCCACGCCTAGGATCTTCAAATTGTAGTTTTAGTTGTAGATTAGGTAGGTTATCAAATTTTAAAACTAACAATTCCCCAAGGGCCGAACTGAAAAAAAAAATTATAACACATCACACACGTAACACATATAACACATAAAACATTTAACAAAGCTGAAGAGCCCATCGGGCTAAAACACTTAATATTATAAATTTGTATAAAAGACAAAGAATGGAAATAAAAAACAAATTAAGTAAGGAATAAACCAACATTCTCTGTAAATTCCAATTAGTAGTGTGATAAACAGTTGTTCTGTTGTGTTAACGATTCGCGTTGGATAGAGTCCTACCTCTAGGAAGAAAAACGTATTTAGAAACATAGTGAAAGTGAGACTGCCTAACCGGTTTGATCCAGAACGCTTGCGCAGATTCAGGAAACGCATAAAGAGCGAACATACGGGAAATCCTCCGAAACGACCATGCACCGATGCCGAGCAAACTCGTAGTTATCGGGCGATATTGAAAGCAGCAAGAGGTAATGCGTTGCCAACAACTAGTTGGGACGCTGGAGAAGGTCCTTCAACTCGAGGTAGGAAATTGATATTTCTTAAATTTAAATCAATTTGACAAAGTACATGTCATCATAGCAATTGAATATTTTTCTATGTTATCGTTCCCTGTCCTAATAAATTTCAACATAGTATTAATTGTGTTCCGGGGATGACATGCGCCGCGTGCTTTTACATCATACGAACCTTCAAATGATATCCATACAACTAATGCGCTGAACATGTTTTAATGCGTGATTATTTTCTCAGGTGTTCATTTTATATTAATATGAATTTATCATATATTAACCAACCTCTACTCCCAAACCCATTGCAAAGAATAATGATATTTTATAAAACTCACTCTCTTTCTTCTGCGAGATCTAATATATTTATATATAATTCGATTTCCTTAACGTTTAAGCCATAATTCATTCACTAATTTACCTGATATTCACATAGAAACATGAATAATAATTTTAGTCAAGTTAAGATGGATATGGATATCATTAAGGATTCTTGTTCGAACGAATTTCAGTAAAGTTTATTTATTCCATCGCTCCAAGCACAGCCACGTTGCTCTTTTCGATTTTCATTTCACCATGTGTGATTTAGAATTATATTTCTTTGTTTGTTTGTTTGTTTGATATATTGTTCAACACTTTATATATGTTTTTGCCAGGTCTCACAATCAAACAGATTAAATATTTTATTGCACGCAACCTGGTGAAATACATCAGAAAAGGTATGCCAGTTATTGTGACTGGCAATTTTAACATCATTGCTCCAAAGTTAGAGAAACTTCCCTTCATTGATTTCATGAAGAAGTACCTTTATCTCGACTTGGCTTTGAACTGTGATCAAACAACTAGTCGTGATGAAGATTCTGCCGCTTTAACCTTCGTTCGTGACGTCCGTTTGCAATGCCAGCAATATTATGCATTTTTCTTGAACCACCGTCCAACGATTTTGATTTTCGACGCATGAACATTTAGTAATGTCAAGCGATTTGATTATAAGAATGAGCAAAACTATTATTAATTTAATAATTTTATATTCCCTAACAGATCCTCAACTATCTTCTAGGCCTTAAAGATAGTCCATCGTAAAACGTGCAACCGTGGCCGTGTCATCATTTAAACCAAAAAACCCTTTCCAGGGCCACCAAAGAGTTATAAAGAGTGTACAAGAGAATTTTCCCACGCACTGACTTCATAAAACCAAACGGCCCTTTTCAGGGCCATCAAATAATATCTCAAGAGCGTACAATAGAATTTTCTTACATACTGGCTTCTAAACGCTGGTCTAATGTCCCATAAGAGCCGCACCCGTCATATTGTGACTTAAACTGCTTCTATCGGTAAGAGTAAGCGACCGGCACGAATAATTGAAACCCTTTGAACGCTAATAATAGCCACACAGAATTTCCCTGACATTATAATGCATCACTTGGTGTAACGTAGTCTACGTCAACCGGTTGTGTCTTGAATACAACCCCACTGATTTTTTTGACGTTGACTACGTCTTACGGCAAGGGTAGGGTGTCAAATGAAAATCTAAATAATTGTGACCGTCACGAAAAAACGTACGTTTTGTACGCGAATAACTCAAATAATCCACGATAGATTTCCATGATTTCTTTCTCAATCGGTCGGAAATTTTTCCGCTCTCCAGTTTAATTGTCAAACATTATTCTCAAACAATAGTAAACTATTGAAAATAACGCAAATATAAGGTGATGTCTTATAATGTCATTTTGCAGAGTAAATTTACCAAATTTCCTATCACAGATTTCAAATCGAAGCAAGGAACGTCTTACAACATCTTCTTCTTCTTTGTATTAGAGAGGAACTTTAACCAATCATGTCATTCGTCTCTCCATGCACGTCTCGCATGCAGCTGAGTACGGTACAAAACGAACAGTTAGGAAAATTCTGCCTCATTCTCTTCATTCCAGTTTTACTCATTCCAGTTTTACTAAGCGACACGATCGGTCGTGTTTTTCGCTCGCGCTGTAAAAAGTTTTTTTCGGTTTTCTCGCTCTCTCGTTTCGGTGCGTGGTGCACTGTCTGCTGTCGCGTTGTGTGATACACAGCCCAACCCCGATATGGGGAAGCCGCCGCGTGTTGATGTCGGCACAAGTTCGATTGGGAAACGTTCCCGATTAAATTCACCCGATGATGTGCTGTCATCCAAAAAGCTACTAGCGAACAATCGGTACGCCGTTCTGGAGAACGGCGATACACCGAAAATTGAAAAAAAGGAGAAATTGCCGCCGCTTTTTGTGAAGGGATTCCCAGAAGGATTGCTCGACAGGGTGTACCACTACATCAACAAGGGCCTACGGTGCACAATCCAGCTCTGCTCGCAGGGCTACAAGCTGATGGTTTCGGCGCTTCCCCATTACAACGCTGTCAAGGAAATCTTGAAGCAGATGAACGTGCAGTACTACACGCACGACATCGAAGCGAACAAACCCTTCAAGGTGGTTTTGCGTGGCCTCCCGGAGAAAAAGATGGAGGAACTGGCCGACGAGTTAAAGGCCAATGGACTGAAACCGGTCCAAATCAACAAAATGCGTCGGCATGACATCTCGAGATGCTATCGGGATCAGCTCTACCAGGTGCACTTCGAAAAGAACTCAACGTGCATGAAGGACCTCCAGAACGTCAGAGCATTGTTCCACATCGTCGTGAAGTGGGACCGGTACCAACCGATTCACCGCGACGTCACCCAGTGCCAGAACTGCCTGATGTTCGGGCATGGCACCAAAATTGCCACATGGCGAAGCGATGCGTCGATTGCGGCAAACACCACGAAGCCGATGCTTGCGAGCGGATGGAGGATGCTGAGCCAGTGTGTGCCAACTGCGGTGCGGCGCACAAAGCGACAAGCAGGGAATGCCCGAAGCGGGCAGAATTCATCGCAATCCGGAAAAAATCGTCAGCCAACAACCAACCCGGCCATCGACGACGATCTGGTCCGCCTCCGGCCCTCACGACCGAGAACTTTCCCGCTCTCTCAACACGACAAGTGCCACCAAACCGTCCGGTTCCCAGTCGGCCATCGGTTCAACATCGGTTTGCAGCTGCTGCAACCCAACCATCCCAAAGCGATCTTCCAGGACCGTCGTACTCCGGTGCAACATCTGGCGCGATCGATGATTCGATGCTATCAACGGAGGAGGTCGTTGCAATCCTGACCCAGGCCATCATCATCAAACGATCCTGCAGAACACGTGGAGAACAAATCCAGGCGATGATTGCGTTCCTCAATGGACCGTGAAATCGTTAATATCGCAAATTGGAACGCTTGCTCGCTGAAGAGCAAGAACATCGAGTTAATCAACTTCCTCAACGAGCGGTCCATTGACATCGCAATCATCACCGAGACGCATCTCAAGCCTGAGATCGACGTGTTCCTGCCAGATTTCCGTTTGATCAGACTCGATCGAACCAGTTCCGCCGGAGGGGGTGTCGCCATCGCCCTGCGTACCAACATCAACTGCCAGATGCTTCCGAGTCTGCAGCTCCAATTCATAGAAGCCATCGGAGCCAAGGTCGAATCCACCGTCGGCCCTATCACCATCATCGCGGCCTATTGTCCCAAACAAGCAAGCACAAACAACGGGACAGATAGGATCTTGCGAAACGACATCATCAAGCTCACTCGGAGGCATGGGCAGTTCATTATTGCCGGTGACCTGAACGCAAAACATGAAACCTGGGAAAACGCACGACGGAACAAGAACGGCTCCATCCTACACGATGACCTGGAAGAGGGCCACTACACCATTCTGGGCCCGGATACTCCCACCCGGTTGAGCAGATCCGGGGTCCACGCAACGATAGACATCTTCCTCACCAACATGGGGAACAACATCGGCCAGCCGATCGCTCACCAGGAGCTCAGCTCAGACCACTATCCGGTGGTGGCTGAAGTTGGGTCCTGCGTCAACCGGCATTCCGTAACCAGGCGAAACTACCATCGCGCCAACTGGGTCCAGTTCCGTCATCAGATCGACAACACGGTCGATTACGATAGGCGCCCCGAATCAACCGACGACATCGATCGGCAACTGCAGTCGATCGAGCAGGCGATCTCCCAGGCCCGGGAACACCACATTCCGGAAGTAACACATGTGAGCAACTCTTTACCTATTGATAGTCTCACTAAAAACTTGATCCGTCTTCGAAACACCACTCGCAGACAGTATCAACGTACTGGTTTGCCTGCGTTAAAATCAGAGTGCAATCGTTTGAACAAGATCATTAAGGCCAGAATGGTGGATCTCAGAAACAATAACTTTGCCAACACAATCCGCGCCCTCCCAGATTGTGCTAAGCCGTTCTGGAAATTAACAAAAATTTTAAAACCAAGCCTAGGCCCATTCCACCGTTGATCCCACTAGACAACAATGACTCTAAGGATCGATTGATTACTCCCGCTGAGAAGGCTGCTGAGATAGGTCGACATTTTGTCAGCTCACACAATCTTGGACAGAACATCGTCAGTCCTCACGAAGCTGCCGTTAACGAGCATGCGAATAACATCCATCTATATCCCAATGATTTTTCGGAGGAACTAGAAATCACAGCTGACGAACTGTCGACCTATATCAAAACGTCGAAGAACATGAAGGCCCCAGGTTTCGATAAAATTTTGAATTTGGAACTCAAGCACTTAAGTTCCCAATTCTATGATCATCTAGCATTAATTTTTAATAAATGCCTTAGACTTAGCTACTTCCCCTCGTGCTGGAAGTCAGCTAAAGTCATACCCATCCGGAAATCTGGGAAAGATCCTTCATGTTCCAAGAGCTATCGACCCATCAGCCTTCTCTCGGGAGTATCAAAACTTTTCGAGAAAGCAATTTACCGTCGGCTCCTTGCATCTACCGACGAACTCAACATCCTGCTTGATGTACAGTTTGGCTTTCGACGCGGTCGATCAACGGTACATCAACTGAATCGAGTCACTAACATCCTCAGGCGAAACAAGTCTGTTTCGAAAACATCTGCCATGGCCCTTCTTGACGTGGAAAAGGCGTTTGACAACGTCTGGCATGATGGCCTGGTGTACAAGCTGCATCGGTTCAATCTTCCAGTCTTTCTGGTGAAGATGGTAAAAAGCTACTTATCAAATAGAACATTCAGTGTTTCGCTGCATGGTGCAGTTTCTGATGCGCAGGAGGTTTCCGCCGGTGTTCCGCAGGGAAGCATTCTAGGTCCACTTCTGTTTAACCTGTTCACCTCGGACATACCCCCACTCCCTGAAAACGGATCTCTGTCGCTGTTTGCCGATGATACCGCAGTCGTCCACAATGGTAGGGTAGTGAGAGCGATCGCATCGAAACTGCAGCGAAGCCTGAATGTTCTGTTGAAGTATCTCACAGACTGGAAGATCTGCATCAATGCAGCGAAGACCCAGGTCATCCTATTTCCACACTCAAAATCGCCGAGGCTTGTTCCGGCTGAGGATGTTAAAATTTGTCTAAACGGCGCAACGGTGGAATGGACCAATACAGCCATCTATCTTGGCGTGACTCTGGATAGCAAGCTGAACTTCAGGGAACAGGTTGACAAGACTGTCACAAAATGTAACATTCTGTTGAAGCTTATGTACCCCTTGCTAAACAGAAAGTCTACATTGTCCCTGAAGAACAAGCTTGCTATCTACAAACAGATCATTCTCCCGGTTATCGAGTACGGCATGCCGATCTGGGAGAGCTGCGCGAAAACACACCACCTGAAACTACAGCGGGTTCAAAACAAGTTTCTCAGGATAATACTGAACACTCCTCCGCGGACGAGAAATACTGAGATCCACCGTCTGGCCGATATTAAAACACTCGAAGATCGTTTTAGTGACACTATCAATAGGTACAGGACACGTTGCCATCTATCAGACCACCAAGTCATTCGGGACCTGGTACCCCTTCCCTAGGTTTTTCAAATTGTGGTTATTGTAGTTAGGTAGGTTATCAAATTATTTAAATTCAAACCAACCAATCCCCATAGGGGATGATATGTACACTAGGATAATAAGTTAGCAAATCACACCACAAATAAAACAAAATGAACGAAGATGAAGAGCCCCTCTGGATAATTAATTAAATTGTAAAACCAAATGTAAACATTAAAACAAATTATAAATAAAGACACATTTCATCATCATCATCATCATCTCTTGGCAGCATTGAAGCTGTTCAGAGTTGGTTGCTGGAAGCTGGTCGCAGGTAGCTGGTAGTTGGTCGCAGGTAGCTGGTCGCAGCTGCTTCATTCGTCCGGCAGCGGAGCTGGTCGCAGCGGCAGCTGGTGGTGGTAAGTATCAAAGCTCTCTCAAACAGCGATTGTCACGATGAGGTAAAATGGCGGATTATGGGGGCGCACAATCGCGTCGGTTTGTGCAAGCCACCATCTTACGTCATCGTGGCGATTGTTTCGCCGTGACTTCGAAAACGCTGCTGTTTGGGGGAAGGCGTCTTTGGAGGCGAGCAGCAGTAGGTGAAAATAATCTGTCCTTTTGAGGACAATAAATTACAATAAAAGAGTTGTTTATAAAAGAACTAATTTAACATTTAGTTCGGTGTTCAATGGCGGGCGAGCCGTCGGTAAAAATTTTACCCAGCTGGTTGGGGCAATCATTAATTTGTGATAGTCTGTTCTTTTGATGACAACCAATTTAATTAAAAGAGTTGTCTATACAAGAATTAAACTTTTATTTCGTTTGGTTTGTGGTGCCGATTCGTTCGCCACAACTGCATGGAGGGCGAACCGTCGGGTAAATTTTACCCAGCTGGTAGGCGCAACCTACTAATAAATAATCTGTCCTTTTGAGGACAACCAATCCAGTTCAGAGAGTTGGACTCCTCCTCCAGGCTGAGGCAATCCGAGTTGCAGTACCTCTACGCAACCACCCGTCGATGGACAGCTCTACGACTCGGAGCAAATGGTGGAGTTCGTTCAAGAGCTCTATCGCCAACTACGTTCCTGCCGCTCCAAGGAGGAACAGCTCAATGCCGCCACGTCCGGGACGATGAAGTTTCTGTTCAAACATGGACCGTAAACGCACCATCAGCATCCTCAACTGGAATGCTTGTTCCATCTGGAACAAAACCATTGAGCACGGTGACTTCCTTAACAGGAAGGCCATCGACATCGCCATCGTCACCGAGACACACCTCAAACCGGAAATCAGCATCTTCATCCCCGGATACCGGATTGTGCGACTGGATCGTAGCGGCTCTAGTGGAGGAGGAGTCGCGATCGCCCTGCGTTACAACATCAACTGCCATCTGCTTCCGAGCTTTCAGCTGCAGTCCACCGAAGCGATCGGAGTCGAGGTCGAAACTGCCGTCGGCCCAATCACCATCATCGCGGCCTATTGTCCCAAGCAAGCCAGTACCAACAACGGAACAACAACGGCCCTACGAAACGACATCCGTAAGCTAACTCGGAGGCAGGGGCAGTTCATCATCGCCGGTGACATGAATGAAAAACACGAAACCTGGGGAAACACCCGGTGGAATCGGAATGGAATTATTCTAGAGGAAGACCTGCCAGAGGGACATTACACGTCCTGGGCCCGGATACTTTTCGACAATCGACATCCTCCTCACCAACATGGGGAACAACATCGCCCAGCCGATCGTACACCAGGAGCTCAGCTCGGACCACTATCCGGTGGTGGCCGAAGTTGGCTCCTCGGTCAACCGGCATCGTATCACCAGACGGAACCACCATCGCGCCAGTTGGGAGAGGTTCCGACAACACGTTGACGACAACATCGATCTCGACATGCACCTTGATTCGGTTGATGACATCGAACGGCAGCTACAGAGCATCGAGCAAGCGATCTCCCATGCCCGGGAGCAACATGTACTGGTGATTGATCAGGTGAGTGACTCTGTACCCATTGGTAGACCCACTAAAGAACTTATTCAATTGCGCAACGCCATTCGAAGGCAATACCAGCGAACTGGTTTGCCAACGCTCAAACGTCACTGCAATCGAGTGACAAAAATTATTAAGGCCAGAATGGTGGACCTCAGTAACAACAATTTTGCCGACAAGATCCGCTCTCTCCCAGATTGTGCAAAGCCGTTCTGGAAGCTGACCAAAATTTTAAAAACTTAGCCAAGGTCCATTCCACCGTTGATCCCATTAGACAGCAATGGCTCTAAGGATCGATTGATAACTCCTGCAGAGAAGGCTGCTGAGATAAGTCAACACTTCGTCAGTTTCCATAATCTCGGACAAAACATCGTCAGTCCACACGAAGCTGCCGTTAGCGCGCTTATTACTAACATCCATCTAAGCCCCAACGACTTCACAGAGGAGTTGGAGATCTCAGCTGACGAATTGTTGACTTATATCAAATGCTCAAAGAACATGAGGGTCCCAGGTTTCGATAACATCTTGAACTTGGAGCTCAAGCAACTGAGCCCCCAGTTCTATAACCATCTGGCGATTGTTTTCAATCATTGCCTCCGACTTGGCTACTTCCCCACGTGTTGGAAGTCAGCCAAAGTCATCCCCATCCAGAAACCTGGGAAAGATTCTTCATGTTCCAAGAGCTATAGGCCCATCAGCGTTCTCTCAGGACTATCCAAGCTATTTGAGAAAGCGATCTACCGTCGGTTTCTTTCATCTGCCGACGAGCTGAAAATCTTGACAATTCACCAACTTAACCGAGTCATTAACATCCTCAGACGGAACAAGTCTGTTTCGAAATCATCTGCCATGGCACTTCTCGACATCGAGAAGGCCTTTGATAACGTGTGGCATGATGGCTTGGTGTACAAGCTGCATCAATACAATCTTCCCATCTTTCTGGTGAAGATAATCAAAAATTATCTGACGGACAGAACATTCCGTGTTTCGCTGCAAGGTGCAGTTTCCGATGCACAGGAGATTTCCGCCGGTGTTCCGCAGGGAAGTATACTAGGTCCACTTTTGTTCAACCTATTCACCTCGGACATACCCCCGCTCCCTGAAAGTGGATCTCTGTCGTTGTTCGCCGATGATACCGCAGTCGTCCACAATGGTAGGGTAATAAGAGCGCTTACAGCGAAACTGCAGCGAAGCCTGAATGTTCTGTCAGAATACTTCACAGATTGGAAGATCTGTATCAATGCGGCAAAGACCCAGGTCATCCTATTCCCACACTCCAACTCTCCCAGACTTGTTCCGCCTGAGGATTGTAAAACAAGCCTAAACAACACAATAGTGGAATGGGCAAAATCAGCTGTCTATCTTGGCGTTACAATAGACAGCAAGCATATTTTCAGGGAACAGGTTGACAAAACGGTCACAAAGTGTAACGTTCTGTTGAAGCTACTGTACCCATTGATCAACAGAAGGTCTACATTATCCCTTGCTTGCTGCGCAAAAACACACCACCTGAAACTTCAGCGTGTTCAAAATAAGTTCCTCAGGATGATCCTGAACACCCCTCCGAGGACAAGAACATCTGAGGTCCACCGTCTGGCCGAGATAAAACAGCTCGACGATCGCTTTAGTGAGTCTATCAATCGGTACAGGGCACGCTGCCTGACATCGGATCACCAGATCATTCGGAATCTGGTTCCCCACCCCTAGGATCTTCAAATTGTAGTTTTAGTTATAGATTAGGTAGGTTATCAAATTTTAAAACTTACAATGCCCCACGGGTTGAATTGGAAAAAAATAATTATGACACAACTCACACGTAACACATAAATTACATAAAAGATTAAACAAAGCTGAAGAGCCCAATGTGCTAAAACACTTAATTTGTAAAATTAGTACATAAGACAAAGGATGGATAAATAAAAAATAATTTTATCTACTAATTTTCTTCATTCGCTCGGCAGCCACGGAGCTGTATAGAGCGGCTATGGCCAGAATTTCAGTAAAGCAGGGTACGCGGTCTAGTAAACAGAAGGAATGAAGGGTGTGCGGCTGTCGCCGGCGAGTGGCTGGCTGGCCAGCCAATGTTAATGCAGTCGTCTGCTATGGCATGCGCGTAGCAAATTAGCGTAGCAGGGAAACATGCATGAACCTGTTGGTAGCCATATCACGATATGATGTACATGTATATGTAAAGATATACATGTATATAATATAGACATATATGTAGATGATATAGGTAAATATAAAAACGATATAGATGTATATGGTGATGATATTGAAATAGTGTAGTTTTAAAAATCTGCTATAAAATGTTTGTACAGGGAGAATGGTATTTTTCGGAGTTGAACGAACTGCACCACGGTCCCGAAATTTCGACAGAATTCCTTTAAGTATTAAATG
Source organism: Aedes japonicus (assembly GCA_034211315.2). Lineage (NCBI taxonomy): Eukaryota > Metazoa > Arthropoda > Insecta > Diptera > Culicidae > Aedes > Aedes japonicus. The sequence goes on along the minus strand of JASCZW010002909.1, from coordinate 68,256 downwards.
ATGTATTTCACACAAAAATCAGTTGGGTTTTGTACCATAGCACAGTGGTCAAAAAGTCGATTTTAACGCTCTTTATTGATAGCTCCCTAAATAGCGGAGTTAGGGTGGTAGTGTTTTTGGCAAAGCTGATGTATATGACAAGCTTCATATTTTGACGGCATGAGTTTTGTGTTCAATCCCCCTAAAAGTGAGATAAAAGTTCTACTTTTTTAGGATTTTGAGATAGAGACTTGATATCTTCAGCAAAGTTGTAGAAAAAGTCAATACAAATAACTTTGCTGAAGGCTTAAAAATCGTATGACTCACTCAATTTGAGATAAAGAGCGTTGCATAAAAGCTTACCCTAACATATCATTTTTTAATTTTAAAGGAAATATAATGTTCTACAAAGTTGTTTGTTAAACTAAAGTACATAACTTTCTAGAACATAATGTATCTGCATTATTTTAATGGGTTGAGTTATTGACCTTTTTACCATTTTTTTGCTGTATTATCGACGTCTGTACCATAGTTAGGAGTTAACTGCTTCATAAAGTACATTAAGAGTGCTTTCAAGTGGTGGTAAAATTTCCCGTCCACGACCGTCTGCTGGGGAGTTGTGTTCAGAACAAATATTGATGATTTTACTAAATTTCATGATCCAAACAGTGTAAAAAAACTGTCTGGTTGTTATAAGTTATGAATTATAATGACTCTTAACCCCACCACCAAACTAATTATTTTCAGTTTGCTTTTGCATTTCGGTTTTGTCAATGTTTTCCTATTTATTTTTTGTGATTATAGTTCTACTGATTATTATTTTAATTGTCATTAAACAGTAACGTTTAAAATGTTTTCAACTTCAACTGCTTCTTCTGCTAGCAGCTGCTTTGCATCATCGGACAATGGTTTCTCGTGTTTTTTGGGCCAACCACGAATACTTTTACCAAAGGATCTGATGACACTAGAAGCCAGTTAAGAAGATCACGATTTGTAGCCGTTCTCGATATTTTGCGGGTATTGAATTCTCGATATCTGTTGAAATAATAAAGTTTTATAAATTTATTCGTTGGAATCAGTGTAAAATGCACCTACCTCTTATAATCCCTATTTCTTGCCTCTTGCGCTTCTTCAGATAGCTGACCAATTGGAACAAGGAAATGATTTATCACGGCCGATCCATGTATCAATATTTTGTGGACGCTAGCTGGTAAGTAATACCAAGGGTATAAAGTGACCAGCAAACGCGCAGTTGCAATGCAATAGTCATCGAATGCGGTTGTGTTAATCCTACATACGGATGCCATGGCTTGCAATATTGAACCGCAACGATAAAGAGCAGTACGGTCAAGACCTGTAATATCGACAACTTTATCCACGTTTGCAAAAAACTTGCGTGTTATGTTGCCATCATTGGATGTACCAGCTCCCCCAGCGCGCGGTTTATCAACATTCATGCCCATTTCGATTTTGAATCGTCTCTGGATGTTCTTTTTTCGTTCAGCTACTTTCACTCTGTCTTCTCCACGAGCTTGCCACTTCCGTATGTCAAGTCGATACGCCACGTGTAAAAAATATTCAAAACATCTAATCCACACATGAAGCGTAGATAGTCCGAAATCGTAAGCCGATTTATTTACTGCACGCTCACGCACATTGTCGATGTTGTTCATCTCGGTTGGTTTGGCTCGGCATATATAACACCTGATTGAAAGATACAGAATGAACGATTAAAGATTATTACTACATGTTTCAAAATATAATGCAAATTAAATATTACCTCTGAGCAGATGTTGTTTCAGTAACAGCTGAACAAATCTTTCCGTCGACCATAGTGAGGAGCATACAATATTTGATGCGGATTGTACGCCCATTTTTCACAACTATTGGGGTTACCAGAGTTGAAATTTGCTCCTCAATATGTTGCTTCTCCTGGACAGCAAGTTCCGTGGTTTCTGCTTTCAGTTGAATCCTTATAGGTCTGCATAATCTGGTTGATGGTGGACGAAGGTTTTGAAATAATGTTTTTCCATTTGTTTGGGCTTCGATGGGTACTAATGAAGTGATAAATATGCTGGCATCCGTTTTTGTACCGTCATCGCTTTCAAAAACATGATTATATTCTGAATTCCCAGTGCTTCCATCCATACCCCACTTCACCGTTAAAACAATCTCCATTAGTTCTGCATCCGAAAAAAAGGTTAGGTTCTTCTCATATGCATCTATCATCCTTGATGACGTATGGTCCAAAAGTGCCGGAAGTGTTATTTCCACTTCCGTATCAGTGACATTGATAAAGTCGTCGCTCGGATAGCAGCATATTTTTGCTGCAAGAACTCGGTAATACGGCGGATAAATGCCTACATTCCTGGCATTGGCCCCGGATTGAAGTTTGATGTACTGTGACTTCGATAAATTAGTATCGATTAATAATGCCAAAGCTTGCTCCTCATTGTACGCAAGCATATGGTTACTCATGGACTTGTTAGCTAAATGGACCGACTTGTTTTCTGTTAAAGAGCCTAGCTGGGTATCGGTTTTCAATAAATTCACCACTTTTCTCTTACCTGATTCTCTCAGCTTCACCCGTGTCGCAAATGCAAGCTCATTTAGTTGGTAGTAACTACGAAGTTCTGCAGTTTTCTTTCTTTTAGTTGTTTCGCTGCTATCTTCAAAGGGTATTACTTTTCGCCCTCTCCCTCTTTTCACATTTCCAGAAGACGAAGGAAGCATGCTTATAATGTGTTCCGGAAGTTTAAACGGATTACTGAAACATTCCACGTGATACTTGAATATTTTATCCTTGCCACGAGCATGTTTGGTCCAAAGCTTTTGGAAAAAATCGCACATCGTATTAACAAATGGTTTTATCTATGTGGCTACGTCTGACATAGACTCCATGTTTATGTCGTAGCATTGGAGTACCATTTCATGTACACGGTCAAGTTTTGATGATCGGCTTCCTGTTACTTTTGACCAGAGTGAAAAGAGGTCACGCTTATCGATCTCAACTTAAATTCAATCCAGAAATAAAATAAAAGTAAGCGCTAACTTTCAGCTTATATTGAACGTGAAGAATAAAAATGAAAGTAAATCTTACCAGGAAACGTCATTTCACTTGAAAATCTTGATACAGTAGCTGCTTCCGTTGTCCGGTAACTTCAGCAGAATTGCTTCTTCTCACCTCAGCTTGGCTTTGAATTCTATATCCTGTCGTGTATTTATGTTCTACGACGGATGCACACCAACGAATCACGATTTTGAATACTATTGACTAATCCGCTTTTGGTCTTGACTGGTTCAGTCTTGAGAATCATTTGAATGAAAAAAATCAGTCGGGTTGTGTACAAGATACGACCGGTTGACGTAGACTACGTTAAACCAAGTGATGCATTATAATGTCAGGGAAATTCTGTGTGGCTATTATTAGCGTTAAAAGGGTTTCAATTATTCGTGCCGGTCACTTACCCTTACCGATAGAAGCAGTTTAAATCACAATATGACGGGTGCGGCTCTTATGAGACATTAGACCAGCGTTTTGAAGCCAGTATGTAAGAAAATTCTATTGTACACTCTTTATAACTCTTTGGTGGCCCTGAAAAGGGCCTTTTGGTTTAAATGATGACACGGTCACGGTTGCACGTTTTACGATGGACTATCTTTAAGGCCTAGAAGATAGTTAAGGATCTGTTAGGGAATATAAAATTATTTAATTAATGATAGTTTTGCTCATTCTTATAATCATAATCACTTAACATTACTAAATGTTTATTCGTATGTCATACTGTGCCTGAATGGCCTGCATCTTGGAATTCTCACCATCGCCGGAACCATCAACAATGTTTTGCATCGTTTGGGGGATTTCAGTAACGACAGGCAGCGGAGGAAATTCTATAATACGCACATACAAACATACATTTTGACTGATACCTTGTCTCCTTTTCAACATTCACCATTTAAATGTCATACCATTCGGATCATTTGTATACAATCTGAGTTGTAGTATGCCTTTGCATAATTCAACTTCAAAGATTCAAAGAATTAGAATTTAGGCAATTTTAGCAATTCTGGATTTCAAGGGTAATAATAAACATTGAAATACTCTAGAACTCAAATTACGATGAAATTCGTTATCAGAAAATATCCGGCAGGTTTAGTGATTGTTATGAAAACACTATAATCAATTGCAACATTTTCAGATGTGTAAGCGTCTCTTAAAATGTTCAAAGTTTAGGAAGTTTTATCAAACAGAATATAACAAAAATTATCTTGCAGTTGTTGTAAGGTTATATACAAGTATATAGGGTACATGTCCCTTGGCTCTGTCGATTATGTAGCGCACGATTACAGTTTTAACTATAACTCATACAATAATTTAGCTAGTAACGATATTCAACTAGTTATACCTTAGCTAAGACATGCTTAATAAGGCGTTTGCTGTACTGGACCATGAAAAGTCACCAACAAATATTATTGAGTTGAAAACTTTCGATGGATATGGATATCATTAAGGATTCTTATTCGGACGAATTTCAGTAAAGTTTCTTTATTCCACCGCTCCGGCCATTCGGCTATATTCGGTATACTATACGGAATATAAAGCTACTTTATAACATCTAAATGACTTTCTCATGACGATTGATCGGCCATTAAATTTCAAAACATTAAAATTCCCACTATATTCATTTAGTTATATAGGTATTGGTATGAATAAGCCCTTCGAAAAATACACAACCGCTCACTTTTACTTTTCCATTGAAAACTTTTATATTCTACATTTTACTATGTGATGAATACATAAGGCCATAGTTTGGAATATAACGTGAAATGCGTACCTTAAATATGGTCTATGGTTTTCTTGTGAAATTATTATTCATGTTTCTATGTGAATATCAGGTAAATTAGGGAATCCATTATGGCTTAAACCTTAAGGAAATCGAAATATATATAAATATATTAGATCTCGCAGAAGAAAGAGAGTGAGTTTTATAAAATATCATTATTCTTTGCAATGGGTATGGGAGAAAAGGTTGGTTAATATATGATAAATTCTTATAAATATAAAATAAACACCTGAGAAAATAATCACGCATTAAAACATGTTCAGCGCTTTAGTTGTATCGATATCATTTGAAGGTTCGTATGATGTAAAAGCACGCGGTGCATGTCATCACCAGAATACAATTAATACTATGTTAAAATTTATTAAGACAGGGAGCAATAACATGGAGAGATATTCAATTGCTATGATGACATGCTCTTTGTTAAATTGATTTAGGGTGAATCGCTGCTCCATGTATGTTTTCCTATCTTTTATCTCGCTCTCGCAAACTCACCTTGCTATTTCAAATTGATAAATCTCGATTGTTAGTGAATGAACATCGAATCGAACTCTATCAAAATCCTCACAGCAAGTAAGCATACAAACTGATGTGATTAAATTTTCAATATCTAGTACCGACTCTGGTTTATATCAATTTTAAATGTTGAGGTTATGACTGTCATCAAGAATGATTCAGCATTAGCCCTTAAATTTAATAAATATCAATTTCCTACCTCGAGTTGAAGGACCTTCTCCAGCGTCCCAACTAGTTGTTGGCAACGCATTACCTCTTGCTGCTTTCAATTTCGCCCGATAACTACGAGCTCGCTCGGCATCGGTGCATGGTCGTTTCGGAGGATTTCCCGTATGTTCGCTCTTTAGGCGCTTCCTGAATCTGCGCAAGCGTTCTGGATCAAATCGGTTGGGCATTCTCACTTTCACTATGTTTCTCAAAACGTTTTTCTCCCTAGAGGTAGGACTCTATCCAAAGCGAATCGTTAACACAACAGAACAACTGTTTATAATACACTACTAATTGGAATTTACAGAGAATGTTGGTTCGGAATATCATGTTCGACATCGAAAATGGTGTCCGTGATAGGGTATTTATGTGGTTTAAGGTATGCGACGAAGGGAAAACAAGTTTTGCTAATACCACTGGCTGCCAATCGACAATTTGAAACGTAAATCCCAATCAAACAAACTCTCAAGCTGAGAATATTAAATTGACAGTAGCAAAGATGGATTTGTATCTGGTAGCATTTATTGATTTATTGATTCATCGCGGGTTGCGCCAACCAGCCAAAATTTTCCCGACAGCTCGCCCTCCATGCAGGCGTTTTACCAGTTGCGGCGAACGAATTGGCACCATATTAGGCGCACAAACCCAACGAAATAAAAGTTTAATTCTTTTACAAACAACTCTTTTGATTCAATTGGTAGTCCTCAAAAGGACAGATTATCGATTAATGGATAGCGCCAACCAGCTGGGTGAAATTTTTACCGACGGCACCGAACTTAATTTAAGATTAGTTCATTCTTGAATAATCAACTCTTTTATTTGAATTAATTGTCCTCAAAAGGACAGATTATTTCCACCTACTGCTTACTGCTGCTCGCCCCCAAACAGCAGCGTTTTCGAAGTCGCGGCGAAACAATCGCCACGATGAGGTAAGATGGCGGTTTGCACGAAACCGACGCGATTGTGCGCCCTCATAATCCGCCATTTTGCCTCATCGCGACGATCGCTGTTTGGGAGAGCCTTGCAACTTACCACCACCAACTGCTACGTGACCACCAGCTGCCTCTGCACCAGCTCCGCTGCCGTACAAATGAAGGCTCCACCAAACTGCAGCAATTTTTTGCCAACGCGGCAGCGAAATCGCGGTGGAAAAATCGCCGCTGTGAGATTGCATGGCGGCTTGTGGGAGCGCACAAACCAACGCGATTAAAATACGCATCGCGTCGGTTTGTGCGCTCCCATAAACTGCCATGTAATCTCACAGCGGCGATTTTTCCACCGCGATTTCGCTGCCGCGTTGGCAAAAATTGCTGCAGTTGGTGGAGCCTTCATTTGTACGGCAGCGGAGCTGATGCAGAGGCAGCTGTAGTCACGTAGCAGCTGGTGGTAGTATGCAAGGCCCTCCCAAACAGCGATCGTCGCGATAAGGCAAAATGGCGGATTATGAGGCGCATAATCGCGTCGGTTTTGTGCATGCCGCCATATTACCTCTTCGGGGCGATTGTTTCGCCGCGGCTTCGAAAACGCTGCGGTTTGGTGGAGCCTGAAGCGACCAGCTCCCAGCGACTGGCTCCCAGCGACCAGCTACCTGCGACCAGCTACCTGCGACCAGCTCCGCACAGCTTCAATGCTGCCAAACGACTGAGGCATAATTTTCCTTAGTGTTCGTTTTACACCGTTCTCAGCTGCATGCGAGAGCGAGACGTACATGGGGAGACAAATGATATGATTGGTTAAAGTCTCTCTCTAACACAAAGAAGAAGAAGATGATGCAAGACGTTCCTTGCTTCGATTTGAAATCTGTGATAGGAAATTTGGTAAATTTACTCTGCAAAATGACATTATAAGACATCACCTTATATTTGCGTTATTTTCAATAGTTTACTATTGATTGAGAAAAATGTTTGACAATTGAATTGGAGCGCGGTAAAATTTCCGACCGATTGAAGAAGAAATCATGTAAATCTATCGTGGATTATTTGAGTTATTCGCGTACAAAACGTACGGTTTTTCGTGACGGTCGCAATATTTTAGATTTTCATTTGACACCCTACCCTTGCCGTAAGACGTAGTCTACGTCAAAAATATAGTTTTTCCTATTTATAGGCATGCTATGATAAAAAAAAAGTTTGTTTTTTCAGACTGTAGCAATGGCAACGACTATTACTCGCTAATATAGCAAGCGTTTCCTTAAAAACTAAGCAAATAATATTTGTTTAGAACATAACTCCCCAGCAGACGGTCGTGGACGGGAAATTTTACCACCACTTGAAAGCACTCTTAATGTACTTTATGAAGCAGTTAACTCTATCTGCTCCTAACTATGGTATAGACGTCGAAAATACGGCAAAAAAAAATGGCAAAAAGGTCAATAACTCAACCCATTAAAATAATGCAGATACATTATGTTCTAGAAAGTTATGTATTTTAGTTTAACAAATAATTTTGTAGAACATTATATTTCCTTTAAAATTAAAAAATGATATGTTTTGGTGTAAAAAGTGTTTTTGAGGGTAAGTTTTTATGCAATGCTCTTTATCTCAAATTGAGTGAGTCATACGATTTTTAAGCCTTCAGCAAAGTTATTTGTATTGACTTTTTCTACAACTTTGCTGAAGATATCAAGTCTCTATCTCAAAATCCTAAAAAAGTAGAATTTTTATCTCAATTTTAGGGGGATTGATCACAAAACTCATGCCGTCAAAATATGAAGCTTGTCATATAAATCAACTTTGCCAAAGACACCATCACTCTAACTCCGCTATTTAGGGAGCAATCAATTAAGAGCGTTAAAATCGACTTTTTGACCACTGTGCATAGGTGCACTGGCTGCCAACAAATTGGTCAGGTAGCTGATTGCGCTGCTGGCTGTTGCTAGCAAGCCGTTGTGTTTGTGTGATCTTTTTTTGACGTAGACTACGTCTTACGGCAAGGGTAGGGTGTCAAATGAAAATCTAAATAATTGCGACCGTCACGAAAAACCGTATGTTTTGTACGCGAATAACTCAAATAATCCACGATAGATTTCCATGATTTCTTCCTCAATCGGTCAGAAATTTTACCGCTCTCCAGTTCAATTGTCAAACATTATTCTCAAACAATAGTAAACTATTGAAAATAACGTGATGTCTTATAATGTCATTTTGCAGAGTAAATTTACCAAATTCCCTATCACAGATTTCAAATCGAAGCAAGGAACGTCTTACATCATCTTCTTCTTCTTTGTATTAGAGAGGAACTTTAACTAATCATGTCATTCGTCTCTCCATGCACGTCTCGCATGCAGCTGAGTACGGTATAAAACGAACGGCTGGTAGTTGGTCGCAGGTAGCTGGTCGCAGCTGCTTCATTCGTCCGGCAGCGGAGCTGGTCGCAGAGGCAGCTGGTGGTGGTAAGTATCAAGGCTCTCTCAAACAGCAATTGTCACGATGAGGTAAAATGGCGGGGTATGGGGGCGCACAATCGCGTCGGTTTGTGCAAGCCGCCATCTTACGTCATCGTGGCGATTGTTTCGCCGTGACTTCGAAAACGCTGCTGTTTGGGGGAAAGCGTCTTTGGAGGCGAGCAGCAGTAGGTGAAAATAATCTGTCCTTTTGAGGACAATAAATTAAAATAAAAGAGTTGTTTATTAAAGAACTAATTTAACATTTAGTTCGGTGCTCAATGGAAGGCGAGCCGTCGGTAAAAAATTTACCCAGCTGGTTGGGGCAATCATTAAATTGTGATAGTCTGTTCTTTTGGTGACATTTAACTAAAAGAGTTGTCTATACAAGAATTAAACTTGTATTTCGTTTGGTTTGTGGTGCCGATTCGTTCGCCACAACTGCATGGAGGGCGAACCGTCGGGTAAATTTTACCCAGCTGGTAGGCGCAACCTACTAACAAATAATCTGTCCTTTTGAGGATAACCAATCCAGTTCAGAGAGTTGGTTATGAATTAAATTAATATTTCGTTCGGTTTGTGCGCCATTTAATCTAGTGCCGATTTGTTCGTCACGACTGCAAAAACGCTACTGTTTGCGGGAATTTGTTTCTAGCTGGTTGGCGCAACCCGCGATGAATCAATAAATCAATTCAATTTCTAATTTAAGAGAGTTATTTGAATAAGAGTTTATCTTACATTTCGGTCGATTGGCAGTCATATTGGATTTTGCCAGGTCGTTACTAGGCAACAGTGTGCTATGCAGCGGATCCATAAAATCAGTGAAAATAAATCAAAGCCTGCCGGATACCAAAAAACCCTACCAGATACAAATCCATCTTTGCTACTTTCAATTTAATATTCTCAGCTTGAGAGTTTGTTTGATTGGGATTTTCGTTTCAAATTGTCGATTGGCAGCCAGTGGTATTAGCAAAACATGTTTTCCCTTCGTTGCATACCTTAAACCACACAAATTCCCTATCACGGACACCATTTTCGATGTCGAACATGATATTCCGAACCAACATTCTCTGTAAATTCCAATTAGTAGTGTGTTATAAACAGTTGTTCTGTTATGTTAACGATTTGCGTTAGAATTACCTATCTTCCTCTAGGAAGAAAAACGTTTTGAGAAACATAGTCAAAGTGAGAATGCCTAACCGATTTGATCCAGAACGCTTGCGCAGATTCAGGAAGCGCATAAAGAGCGAACATACGGGAAATCCTCCGAAACGACCATGCACCGATGCCGAGAGAGCTCGTAGTTATCGGGCGAAATTGAAATCAGCAAGAGGTAATGCGTTGCCAACAACTAGTTGGGACGCTGGAGAAGGTCCTTCAACTCGAGGTAGGAAAATGATATTTATTAAATTCAAATCAATTTGACAAAGTGCATGTCATCATAGCAATTGAATATCTCTCTGTGTTATCGCTCCCTGTCTTAATAAATTTCAACATTATATTTATTGTATTCTGGTGATGACATGCGCCGCGTGCTTTTACATCATACGAACCTTCACATGATATCGATACAAATAATGCGCTGAACATATTTTAATGCGTGATTATTTTTTCAGGTGTTTAATTTATATTTATAAGAATTTATCATATATTAACCAACCTTTTCTCCCATACCCATTGCAAAGAAGTTTGAACGCTGGAGAACGTCCTTCAATTCGAGGTAGGACATTGGTATCTATTAAATTAAAATCAACTTGACAAAGTGCATGTCATCATTGGGCTCCCTGTCTTAATAAATTTCAACATAGTATTAATTGTATTCTGGTGATGACATGCGCAGCATGCTTTTACTGCATATTAACCTACATATGATATCGATACAATTAATGCGCTGAACATGTTTTAATGCGTGATTATTTTATCAGGTGTTTATTTTATATGTATAAGAATTTTTCATATATTAACCAACCTTTTCTCCCATACTCATTGCAAAGAATAATGATATTTTAAAAAACTCACTCTCTTTCTTCTGCGAGATCTAATATATTTATATATATTTCGATTTCCTGAACGTTTTAGCCATAATGGATTCATTGATTTACCTGACATTCACATAGAAACATGAATAATAATGATGATGTTGCTTTGAGAAGGAAATAATTTCTCATCACCATGAGGCTCTATGAGTAGACAGCATTTTTTTGCTAGAACAATGTTGTGAAGAGAAAGAATTGATAGTTCCGTTAGCTCACGGCATGCTGTGAAAATTGAATAGAAGTAGTTTGAAATTGAGCGGAGGGCATTGTGAGGTAGTATTCCGATTTTAATTATATATATAATTTTAACTATAACTATAATGTAAGTATAAAATTTTAACTATAACTCATACAATAATTTAACTAGAAACGATATACAACTATTTATACCTCTACTAAGACATGTTTAACAAGGCGTTTGCTGTACTGGACCATGAAAGTCACCAACTAACATTATTGAGTCGAAAACTTTCGATGGATATGGATATCATTAAGGATTCTTGTTCGGACGAATTTCTGTAAAGTTTGTTTATTTCATCGCTCCGGGCATTAATTTATATTATCGCTCCGGGCATTCGGCTATATTTGGTAAACTATACGTAATATAAAGCTACTTTAAAACATCTAAATGCCTTTCTCATGTGATCAATCGGCAATTCCATTTCAATTAAAATTCCCACTATATTCATTTAGTTATATAGGTGTTGGTGTGAATAAGCCCTTCGAAAAATACACAACCGCTCACTCTTACTTTTCCATTGAAAACTTTTATATTCTACATTTTACTATGTGGTGAATACATTAGGCCAAAGTAGGGAATATAAGGTTTAATTCGTTCCTAAAATGTGGTTTATGTTTTTTTTGTGAAATTATTATTCATGTTTCATGTCAAGTAAATTAGTGAATTCATTATGGCTAAAACGTTAAGGAAATCGAAATATATATAAATATATTAGATCTAGCAGAAGTAAGAGCGTGAGTTTTATAAAATATCATTATTCTTTGCAATGTGTAAGGGAGAAAAGGCTGGTTAATATATGAAAAATTCTTATAAATATAAAATAAACACCTGATAAAATAATCACGCATTAAAACATGTTCAGCGCATTAGTTGTATCGATATCATATGTAGGTTAATATGCAGTAAAAGCATGCTGCGCATGTCATCACCAGAATACAATTAATACTATGTTGAAATTTATTAAGACAGGGAGCCCAATGATGACATGCACTTTGTCAAGTTGATTTTAATTTAATAGATACTAATTTCCTACCTCGAATTGAGGGACGTTCTCCAGCGTACAAACTTCTTTGCAATGGTTATGGGAGAAAAGGTTGGTTAATATATGATTAATTCTTATAAATATAAAATAAACACCTGAGAAAATAATCACGCATTAAAACATGTTCAGCGCATTATTTGTATCGATATCATGTGAAGGTTCGTATGATGTAAAAGCACGCGGCGCATGTCATCACCAGAATACAATAAATATAATGTTGAAATTTATTAAGACAGGGAGCGATAACACAGAGAGATATTCAATTGCTATGATGACATGCACTTTGTCAAATTGATTTGAATTTAATAAATATCAATTTCCTACCTCGAGTTGAAGGACCTTCTCCAGCGTCCCAACTAGTTGTTGGCAACGCATTACCTCTTGCTGATTTCAATTTCGCCCGATAACTACGAGCTCTCTCGGCATCGGTGCGTGGTCGTTTCGGAGGATTTCCCGTATGTTCGCTCTTTATGCGCTTCCTGAATCTGCGCAAGCGTTCTGGATCAAATCGGTTAGGCATTCTCACTTTGACTATGTTTCTCAAAACGTTTTTCTTCCTAGAGGAAGATAGATAATTCTAACGCGAATCGTTAACATAACAGAACAACTGTTTATAACACACTACTAATTGGAATTTACAGAGAATGTTGGTTCGGAATATCATGTTCGACATCGAAAATGGTGTCCGTGATAGGGAATTTGTGTGGTTTAAGGTATGCAACGAAGGGAAAACATGTTTTGCTAATACCACTGGCTGCCAATCGACAATTTGAAACGAAAATCCCAATCAAATAAACTCTCAAGCTGAGAATATTAAATTGAAAGTAGCAAAGATGGATTTGTATCTGGTAGGGTTTTTTGGTATCCGGCAGGCTTTGATTTATTTTCACTGATTTTATGGATCCGCTGCATAGCACACTGTTGCCTAGTAACGACCTGGCAAAATCCAATATGACTGCCAATCGACCGAAATGTAAGATAAACTCTTATTCAAATAACTCTCTTAAATAAGAAATTGAATTGATTTATTGATTCATCACGGGTTGCGCCAACCAGCTAGAAACAAATTCCCGCAAACAGTAGCGTTTTTGCAGTCGTGACGAACAAATCGGCACTAGATTAAATGGCGCACAAACCGAACGAAATATTAATTTAATTCATAACCAACTCTCTGAACTGGATTGGTTGTCCTCAAAAGGACAGATTATTTATTAGTAGGTTGCACCAACCAGCTGGGTAAAATTTACTCGATGGCTCGCCCTCCATGCAGTTGTGGCGAACGAATCGGCACCACAAACCAAACGAAATAAAAGTTTAATTCTTGTATAGACAACTCTTTTAATTGAATTGGTTGTCATCAAAAGGATAGATTATCACAATTTAATGATTGCCCCAACCAGCTGGGTAAAATTTTTACCGACGGCTCGCCCTCCATTGAGCACCGAACTAAATGTTAAATTAGTTCTTTAATAAACACTCTTTTATTTTAATTTATTGTCCTCAAAAGGACAGATTATTTTCACCTACTGCTGCTCGCCCCCAAAGACGCTTTCCCCCAAAAAGCAGCGTTTTCGAAGTCGCGGCGAAACAATCGCCACGATGACGTAAGATGGCGGCTTGCACAAACCGACGCGATTGTGCGCCCCCATAATCCGCCATTTTACCTCATCGTGACAATCGCTGTTTGAGAGAGCCTTGATACTTACCACCACCAGCTGCCTCTGTGACCACCAGCTGCCTCTGCGACCAGCTCCGCTGCCGGACGAATGAAGCAACTGCGACCAGCTACCTGCGACCAACTACCAGCTACCTGCGACCAGCTTCCAGCGACCAACTCCGAACAGCTTCAATGCTACCAAGCGAATGAGGCAAAATTTTCCTAACTGTTCGTTTTATACCGTACTCAGCTGCATGCGAGACGTGCATGGAGAGACGAATGACATGATTGGTTAAAGTTCCTCTCTAATACAAAGAAGAAGGAGATGATGTAAGACGTTCCTTGCTTCGATCTGTGATAGGAAATTTGGTAAATTTACTCTGCAAAATGACATTATAAGACATCACGTTATATTTGCGTTATTTTCATTAGTTTACTATTGTTTGAGAATAATGTTTGACAATTGAATTGAAGCGCGGTAAAATTTCCGACCGATTGAAGAAGAAATCATATAATACTATCGTGGATTATTTGAGTTATTCGCGTACAAAACGTACGGTTTATCGTGACGGTCGCAATATTTTAGATTTTCATTTGACACCCTACCCTTGCCGTAGGACGTAGTCAACGTCAGAAAATCAGTGGGGTTGTGTTCAAGACACAACCGGTTGACGTAGACTACGTTACACCATATGATGCATTATAATGTCATGGAAATTCTGTGTGGCTATTATTAGCGTTCAAAGGGTTTCAATTATTCGTGCCGGTCGCTTACTCTTACCGATAGAAGCAGTTTAAGTCACAATATGACGGGTGCGGCTCTTATGGGACATTAGACCAGCGTTTTGAAGCCAGTATGTAAGAAAATTCTATTGTACGCTCTTGAGATATTATTTGATGGCCCTGAAAAGGGCTGTTTGGTTTTATGAAGTCAGTGCGTGGGAAAATTCTCTTGTACACTCTTTATAACTCTTTGGTGGCCCTGGAAAGGGTTTTTTGGTTTAAATGATGACACGGCCACGGTTGCACGTTTTACGATGGACTATCTTTAAGGCCTAGAAGATAGTTGAGGATCTGTTAGGGAATATAAAATTATTAAATTAATGATAGTTTTGCTCATTCTTATAATCAAATCGCTTGACATTACTAAATGTTCATGCGTCGAAAATCAAAATCGTTGGACGGTGGTTCAAGAAAAATGCATAATATTGCTGGCATTGCAAACGGACGTCACGAACGAAGGTTAAAGCGGCAGAATCTTCATCACGACTAGTTGTTTGATCACAGTTCAAAGCCAAGTCGAGATAAAGGTACTTCTTCATGAAATCAATGAAGGGAAGTTTCTCTGACTTTGGAGCAATGATGTTAAAATTGCCAGTCACAATAACTGGCATACCTTTTCTGATGTATTTCACCAGGTTGCGTGCAATAAAATATTTAATCTGTTTGATTGTGAGACCTGGCAAAAACATATATAAAGTGTTGAACAATATGTCAAACAAACAAACAAACAAAGAAATATAATTCTAAATCACACATGGTGAAATGAAAATCGAAAAGAGCAACGTGGCTGTGCTCGGAGCGATGGAATAAATAAACTTTACTGAAATTCGTTCGAACAAGAATCCTTAATGATATCCATATCCATCGACTTAACTTGACTAAAATCATTATTCATGTTTCTATGTGAATATCAGGTAAATTAGTGAATGAATTATGGCTTAAACGTTAAGGAAATCGAAATATATATAAATATATTAGATCTCGCAGAAGAAAGAGAGTGAGTTTGAGTAAAATATCATTATTCTTTGCAATGGGTTTGGGAGTAGAGGTTGGTTAATATATGATAAATTCATATTAATATAAAATGAACACCTGAGAAAATAATCACGCATTAAAACATGTTCAGCGCATTAGTTGTATGGATATCATTTGAAGGTTCGTATGATGTAAAAGCACGCGGCGCATGTCATCACCGGAACACAATTAATACTATGTTGAAATTTATTAGGACAGGGAGCGATAACATAGAAAAATATTCAATTGCTATGATGACATGTACTTTGTCAAATTGATTTAAATTTAAGAAATATCAATTTCCTACCTCGAGTTGAAGGACCTTCTCCAGCGTCCCAACTAGTTGTTGGCAACGCATTACCTCTTGCTGCTTTCAATATCGCCCGATAACTACGAGTTCGCTCGGCATCGGTGCATGGTCGTTTCGGAGGATTTCTCGTATGTTCGCTCTTTGAGCGTTTCCTGAATCTGCGCAAGCATTCTGGATCAAACCGGTTAGGCATTCTCACTTTCACTATGTTTCTCAATACGTTTTTCTTCCTAGAGGTAGGACTCTATCCAACGCGAATCGTTAACACAACAGAACAACTGTTTATCACACTACTAATTGGAATTTACAGAGAATGTTGGTTCGGAATATCATGTTCGACATCGAAAATGGTGTCCGTGATAGGGAATTTGTGTGGTTTAAGGTATGCGACGAAGGGAAAACAAGTTTTGCTAATACCACTGGCTGCCAATCGACAATTTGAAACGAAAATCCCAATCAAACAAACTCTCAAGCTGGGAATATTAAATTGAAATTAGCAAAGATGGATTTGTATCTGGTAGGGTTTTTCGGTGAACATAAATCAAAGGCTCTGATTTATTTTCACTGATTTTAGGGATCCGCTGCATAGTACACTGTTGGCTAGTAACGATTTGGCAAAATCCAATATGACTGTCAATCGACCGAAATATAAGATAAACTCTTATTCAAATAACTCTCTTAAATCAGAAATTGAATTGATTTATTGTTTCATCGCGGGTTGCGCCAACCAGCTAGAAATTTTTTTTTATCGTTGGAGAATTATCCTGCTCACCTTCCATGGAAGCTCTCCCGCAAACAGTAGCGTTTTTGCAGTCGGGACGAACAAATCGGCACTAGATTATATGACGCACAGACCGAACGAAATATTAATTTAATTCTTATATAAACAGCTCTCTGAACTGAATTGGTTCTCCTCAAAAGGACAGATTATCAATTTATGGATTGCGCTAACCAGCTGGGTAAAATTTTTACCGACGTCTCGCCCTCCATGGAGGCGTTTTTGCAGTTGCGGCGAACGAATCAGTACCATGATATTAGGCGCACAAACCGAACGAAATAAAAGTTTAATTCTTGTATAGACAACTCTTTTAATTAAAGTGATTGTCCTCAAAAGGACAGATTATCAATTTATGGATTGCGGGTAAAATTTTTACTGACCGCTTGCCCTCCATCGAGCACCGAACTAAATTTAAGATTAGTTCTTTAATAGATGATGATGATGGTCCCGCCCTTACCCCTACAAAGGTTTGAGCTAGACGATTTTATCTCTAAGATAATTAATTTGGTAACAATTCAAACCAGTTATGCAAAAAAAAAACGAACTGATTTCATCTACAGATATAAATTTCTTCAAAAGTATCCATTTGCTTCACAGCGACATAATTGTGAAAAGCTTTGATGTTAACCACAAAAGTTCGCAAGTATTCCCAGCGATCAGGAAATTCTGTTGCAATTCAGATCACAGAATCCAGTTAAAGGATATTATCAAAAGACAAGCCAATATCCGATCCTGCCCGGTACAGAGTCAGAGGTTCCAACACTAATGGAACCGCCACCTTAGTTTTGGGCTGACCAGGGATATCCTCAATCAGAGAGATCGAGAAAATTTCTAAACCGAAAAAATCCTGGACCGGCATTAGTCAAACTTTTACTTTCAACCACAAAAGAATTGACGAAGAATTCCCCGACATTCAGCCAGACAACTCGCTACTATTTCATAGTACCATCTAAAGCATCAAAGGCCAATTTTTTCTTACGAATTCAAAAAGAAGTCCATCATATCTGTATACCGCGCGCGAGGCTCAAACAATTGTAGACTACTTTCTTTATTATTTTTTTTTTTAACTAATACAACATTATACAAATTTCCATCATCATCATTGTGACGAACAAAATAGTGAGTATTGTAGTATTGTAAATGTGAAAAAATAAAATTGAAAAAATAAAATAGCCAACTCATTATAATCCGTTTGTAAAGAACTTCGTCAGATACATTCTTCATTTTTACAAAAAAGCAACATAAATGTACAAGAAATGGTCTACACAAAATAATCTGTTTTGTAATAATAAAACATCGTCAGGTACAATCTTCATAAATATTGAAAAAAATTACGCTTGCTGCTCAGAATACAGTTTTAACGTGTGAAATACATAGTCTTTTAAATTCTGAAAGTGTTGGTGCACGTTTAATGTGTCTTGGCATCGAATTGAAAACATTTATTCCTTTAAAATATAATGAGTTTTGTGAAGCACATGTCAAAAAATTCGGTGTTCTTATTTCATCCGCGTTTCTAGTATTATATCTATGAAAATCACTTCCTCTTTCAATTCGATCACACAAATATCGAGGAAGCAAACCATTAACTACTTTAAAAATGAACACCATAGTTAAATACACAATTCTTTGCTTCACTGATAGCCATTGTAAAGCGTCTAACATAAAAGTCGAGGAAGTGAATCTGTTACATCTTAAAATCAAGCGCATTATTTTATTCTGCAAACGCTGTAACCTCAATATTTGTGTTTGGTTGGCCAAGAATAAAATGGAAGGGCAAAACTCTAAATGAGGGAGATGATTGATTTGTATAGCTGTATTTTACTGCAAGTAGTTAAATCGTTTTTTAATCGGCATAGAATTCCATACTTCTTGGCAATTTTCTTGATGACATTGTCAATGTGAGCGTTGAACTTTAGCTTGTCATCAATAATCACGCCAAGATATTTAATCTCCCGAACGCGATCAATTGCCTCATCATCAATCGTAACTGAGACATTCTCATTTACTCGATTCTGTGAAATTACCATAAATTTAGTTTTACTTATATTCAATTTCAATTGCTTACATTTCAACCATCTACTTAGAAAACGCAAATCTTCGTTCAAATGGGTAACGGCTTCATTTAAATTTTTAGCTGCAATGAACAACACAGTGTCATCTGCAAACAGATTAATGTCACAAAATCGTAAAACACGTCGCATGTCATTAATATACATAATAAACAAAAGGGGCCCTAATACACTTCCCTGTGGCACACCAAGGTTATTCCCCACGGGACTGGAAACAGAATCATTAAAAACAGTCCGTTGAGTTCTGTCAGACAAATAGCTTTCAAACCATCTGTATGCAGTACTCGAAATTCCAAAGCGCTTTAATGCTTTCAACAACAAGGGCCTAGAAATTGTTTCAAAAGCGCGTTTCAGATCCAAAAAAACAGCAAAAATTGTTTGTTTACTCTCTAAGTTATCTTTCCATTTTGCTAATACTAAATTTAACGCGGTTTCACAAGAATGGTCTTCCCGGTAGCCAGATTGTTCCGAAATCAACAAAGAGTTACTATTCAAATATTGTAACAACTGGCCTTTCACAACAAGCTCTAAAATTTTCTCTAATGTGTGCAACATGTTGATAGGACGAAACTCTTCGGCTTTAATCGTCCCAGCAACCTTTTGAATCGGAACAACCAACGATTCTTTCCACACTTCAGGCACGTGCCCAGTTTGCAATGATTCATTAATAAGGTCCAGTAAAGTGTGACCAATGACATGAAAGCAATCTTGAATGACTCTAGCATTAACATTATCTACTCCAGCCGATTTTCCTAAGGAAAAGCAAATATTTCTAAGCTCATCTATTGTGATCGGGTGAAATCTACAATTAATATTAACTGGCTGCTTTATTTCATCAGGTTCATCAACCAATTCAATAGATTGATTGATCAATGAAACACTATTGACGAAATAATCATTAAACTTAGACGCAATTGCTTGTTCAGACTGTTCTATTGTGCCTTCAAAAGTTATGGACCGCCAACTTCAAAAGTTATGGACCGCCAACTAAACAACTCTTTAATTTTAATTTATTGTCCTCAAAAGGACAGATTATTTCCACCTACTGCTGCTCGCCCCTAAGGACGCTTTCTCCCAAACAGTAGCGTTTTCGAAGTCGAGGCGAAACAATTGCCTCGATGAGGTAAGATGACGGCTTGCACAAACCGACGCGATTGTACGCCCCCATATCCGCCATTTTACCTCATCGCGACGATCGCTGTTTGGGAGAGCCTTAGTACATATCACCACCAGCTGCTACGCGACCACCAGCTGCCTCTGCGACCAGCTCCGCTGCCGGACGAATGAAGCAGCTGCCTGCGACCAGCGACCAGCTATCAGCGACCAGCTCCGCACAGCTTGAATGCTGCCGAACGACTGAGGCAAAATTTTCCTAAGTGTTCGTTTTACACCGTTCTCAGCTGCATGCGAGACGTACATGGAGAGACGAATGACATGATTGGTTAAGGTTGAAGGATTCATCATCATTTTTCCGTCATCATCAAATAATCTAAAGCAGTTTTTTCGTTTGATATTAAAATTCTGGAGATGAAAATGTATTCACTGTGGTCCGCTTGGCGAGCAGCATACAGTGAATACATTTTCACGAACTATGTTTTGATTTTGAACGAAAAAACTGCTTTTGAATTTTTGAGGATGACTAAAAATTGATGACGAATCCTTCAACCTTAAAGTCTCTCTCTAATACAAAGAAGAAGAAGAAGTTGCAAGACGTTCCTTGCTTCGATTTGAAATCTGTGATAGGAAATTTGGTAAATTTACTCTGCAAAATGACATTATAAGAGATCACTTTATATTTGCGTTATTTTCAATAGTTTACTATTGTTTGAGAATAATGTTTGACAATTGAACTGGAGCGCGGTAAAATTTCCGACAGATTTAAGAAGAAATCATGTAAATCTATCGTGGATGTTTTGAGTTATTCGCGTACAAAACGTACGGTTTTTCGTGACGGTCGCAAAATTTTAGATTTTCATTTGACACCCTACCCTTGCCGTAAGACGTAGTCTTCGTCAAAAAATCACTCACTCACACACACAACCACACTCACACACACTGGCGAACACATTCCTCACAAATTTAACCTAACCAGGTAAGTTAATCAAACTACAATCTAAGGCTTATGTTAGTCAAAAACACATAAATGAGTTTCATACACTCCAAATCGCGCGCAGTCAAAATGTCTCGAATCGGTACATTGGGTTGTCTACCTCGGGCCCGAAGTGAATCATACTGCTCAGATCTGACTCCACGATGCTCAGCACAAGACAAAATAACGTGATCTGCGTCCTGGTAACCTTGTCCGCATTCACAGAGATTGCTGTCACCCAGTCCAACACGGAACAAATGAGCGTTTAAAGAATAATGATTGGACATAAGGCGAGACATCACACGAATGAAGTCTCGACCCACATCCAATCCCCTGAACCAACATTTCTTAGACACCTTAGGAGTGATAGAATGAAGCTATCGCCCCAAATCTCCTTTATTCCATTTATACTGCCAGCAATCGAGTGATATCTGACGAAAAACATAGAAAAAATCGTTCAAGGCGATTTGTCGGTCATAAATAGCGCCTTCCATAGCGCCCACCCTTGCAAGCGAGTCCGCTTTCTCATTGTCAGAACTCAAATAATGAGAAGGGACCCATACAAAGATGAAAATAAAAGAACGTGATGATAAAGCACTTAGAAGACGTCGTATTTTCATGAGAAAATAAGAGGTGTGCTTTACCGGCCTCAAGGAGCAAATAGCCTCTATAGAACTAAGACTATCCGTGAAAATGAAGTATTGATCCGGTGTTATGAAGAAACAGTTTCTAAGGAAAAATAAATTGCTGCCAATTCCGCAACAAAAACAGAACAAGGTGCTTGAAGGTTGCGAGTTTGCGACGCTATAATTTTCATTGTATACACCAAAGCCAGCGGAGTCCTCTATCAAAGACCCGTCAGTGGAAAACGTTTTGGTGGAATCAACTAGGCCAAACTTTGCAGCAAACATCACAGGAGCAATCATAGGACGATGATGCTCTGGGATTCCACGAAGCTCCTGTTTCATGGATAAATCAAAATAAACCGAATTTCCGAAATCGAATAAGCAAACATGATTGGAAATGTTCGGCGAAGGGCTGACATCCTGTGTTATGTACAAATAGTTTAACGTCATGAAGCGAGTTTGAGGGTTCAACTCAAGAAGCTTCTCAAAATGTTCGATTACCTGAGGGTTCATAACCTCACACCTGGTGAGGAGTCGGAGAGATAATACAGAAAACCGATCCGAGAGTGGCAACATGCCAGCCAGCACTTCAAGACTCATTGTATGAGTCGAGTGCATGCAACCTAACGCGATACGAAGACACCGATACTGAATACGTTCCAGTTTAATGAAGTGCGACCGAGCCGTT
This sequence comes from Aedes japonicus, assembly GCA_034211315.2. Taxonomy (NCBI): domain Eukaryota; kingdom Metazoa; phylum Arthropoda; class Insecta; order Diptera; family Culicidae; genus Aedes; species Aedes japonicus. Next base: position 45,998 of record JASCZW010002909.1, on the reverse strand, counting down.
GACTGAAAACAAAAACTACCGTATTCCACAACCGACAAAATCGTTGTCCGGTTCAACGTTAGAAGATCTTGTGGATGAGCTCCCCACCAGGTTCCGGTAATTGTGCAGAAAAAGTTGAACCTTTGCTGGCACTTTCGCTTCACATACTCAATATGGGATCTCCAGGACATTTTAAATCGAACCAGACCCCAAGATATTTAAATGACATAGAATGAATTATCGGCTTACCCCAAATTTGAAGCTTCGGTTGTGCTGGGTTATGCTTCCTAGAAAAAACTACCAACTCAGTTTTCTCCGTAGAGAATTCGATACCTAGCTCTAGAGCCCAAGTAGACAAATTGTCTAAGGTATCCTGTAAGGGTCCTTGCAAATCGACCCCATTGGATCCCGTGACAGACACTACGCCGTCATCTGCAAGTTGTCTCAACGTACAGTTATCACTTAGACAACCGTCAATGTCTTTGACATAAAAATTATGCAAAAGGGGGCTTAAACATGATCCCTGGGGGAGACCCATGTAGCTAAATCGTGAAGCTGAAGAGGTTCCATGAGAGAAGCTCATATGTTTCTCTGACAGCAAATTGTACAACAAATTATTCATTAATGGTGAAAAACCACAAGCGTGCAGTTGATCTGAAAGAACTTCAACAGATACTGAATCAAAAGCCCCCTTTATGTCCAAGAATACAGAAGCCATTTGCTCTTTTTTAGCAAAAGCTAACTGAATATCTGTGGAAAGCAACGCGAGACAGTCGTTCGTTCCCTTACCCCTACGGAAACCATATTGAGTATCAGAAAGCAGGTTGTTCGTCTCAGCCCATTTGTCCAGACGGAAGAGGATCATTTTCTCCAACAACTTTCGAATACAGGATAACATCGCGATGGGTCGATAGGACTTGTAGTCGGACGTGGGCTTACCAGGTTTTTGAATGGCAATAACTCTCACCCGCCTCCAATCATCCGGTACAATGTTGAGTTCCAGAAACTGATTAAACAAGTTCAACATGCGCCTCTTAGCGACGTCTGGGAGGTTCTTGAGCAAGTTGATCTCAATCCTGTCAGTTCCTGGAGCCATATTGCCACACGAAAGGAGTGCGAGAGAGAGAGTTCTACCATTGAAAAGGGTTGGCTGATCTCATCTATCGAATTCGTGGGTTCGCGAGGAAACATTTGTGCTGGCACAGAATCTGGACAAACTTTTCGCGCGAACTTGAGAATCCATTGGTCCGAGTACTCTTCGCTTTCGTTGTTCGTAGTTCGGCTACGCGCCGTGTTCCAAAGAGTACTCATCGACGTTTCACGCGATAGCCTATCCACGAATTGTCCCCAATAACCGCGCTTCTTGGCCTTGATGATGCTCTTAAGTTCTCGTTCGAGATCCGTGTACCTTCCGAAGTGCTCAGGTGTTCCACGTCTACAAAAAACTTTGAACGCGTTGGACTTTTTGCGGTTAACCTCGGTGCATTGCTTATCCCACCATGGGGAAGGAGGTTTCCTGCGAAATGACGTTCCTGGAACTGGTCGAGTTTGAGCTTGAAGCGCGCTTTCCAAAATCAGGTTGGAGAGGAAGTTATATTCCTCCAGCGATGGAAGCCCTTCTGCCGTTGTTACGGCTTAATCTATTGCTGTGTTGAACCTTGTCCAATCAATATTACGAGTTAGATCATAAGTGACGTTGATAGATTCCGGCATAGTGAGCCCGGTGGCAACCGAAATTTTTATAGGCAAATGATCACTACCGTGGAGATCCTGGATCACCTTCCACGCGCAGTCCAACGATAATGAATTTGAGGAAAGTGTGAGGTCTAACCTACTGCCAAGTGAGGATGAATCAGCCAAGCGTGTAACTTCTCCATTGTTGAGAACTGTCATATTGAAGTTGTCACAGAGGTCATATATCAAAGAAAAACGGTTGTCATCGTACAGTTCTCCCCAGCCTGTACCGTGAGAGTTAAAATCTCCCATGATCAACCGCGGAGCAGCAAGGACCGAACATGTATCTGAAAGTTGTTTTCGGTTAATTGGTGCTCCAGGAGGAATGTACACAGAAGCAATGCAAAGGCTTTTATTTCTAATAACAGCCTGACATGCGACAACTTCAATACCTGATAGACACAGCAAGCGATGCCCACGAACGGTTGGGTTTTTGTGAGCTGTCACGTTTTTCCCCGTTTTTTCGCGTTTGTGATTTTTAATTTGCAAATGAATTTATGCGTTTTGAAATGATGGTGATAGTGGACCAAGAAGAATCGCCCATAAAAGTACCGCCCGTAGTTGCGTGTAACCGCGTGTGCTGTGTTTAATTGTAGCGCTACGCTTCTCGATCTAGGAAAGCATATAGAAAATGTGTTAAAAAGCATTGAATCCTCGGGAGGAAGTGCCGCTTTGCGCACTTTTGCCAGCTCACCACAGAAACATCAGGAACATGTGTATTTGGTCTTACATATTAAGGGAGATCTGACTTCCCCATGAACGGTGAGGACGTGGCTGGGGTCTTTATTGACCAAATAAACTGTTGGCTCAAAAATCATAGCTGCACATCCGAAAGAAGATTTAGATAAAACTATGTTGCATGACCCGTTTCATTAAGTGTACTTTAAAAAAAATCACTGGTTGCAATGCGAAAAAAATATCCGGATCATTGGCGGATTTCAGGTGAGCTAAAGTTGACGATCGATGCGCATAGCAGGATACAAAGCAGAAGATATTTAACGGATGGAAAAATAGTGTGTGAGTATGTCTTCCGGGTGTTGTTCGTAGGAAGAATTTGGTGAGTCATTTCCATTTTAAGATGTTCTATTTCCAGAGAGTATGTAATAGAACTTTAGTCACACAAAGCTAGAAAATGACTAGACGGCAATGTGCATTTTCAGACTTTCTTCTCTTTTCAGAGAGCGAGTAATGGCGCTATAACCATAAGCCATATGTGGCTACGACTAAAGTTAATGCTTAAGTCTCAACCGTTCGTAGAGAAATGGAGCATCACATAACATTCTTAGACTAGATGTTCCCAACGACCATTTTTAAATATTTTTTTGTTCTGTACACCAAACAGGGCATTCTATTTATCTATTTTCTCTGACTATTCATTTCCTTTTTCCTTTGATATCTACTGAAGGCTACGTGGGTTCCCCGTGTCTTCTTAAGGTAGATACCAAATCCTCCCTATCTCCAACGGTTGCATGGACGTGGCCAGGTGAGCGATCGAGGAGTGTCTTTGTGGAGATTATTGCGTGAAGAAACGTAACAGTAACCGTAATCAGGTTTCGTTTCATGGTGGCATGCAATGTCTTCAACGAATTACTCCTCATCGTAGCTCCATCCACGAGGTGTGCAAACGTCAATGCTAATGCTAATGCTAATGACATGCGACAACTTCAATACCTGGAATTGGAGGAAAATTCACTCTATAGAAGGAGTAGCACTTTTTGATCCCCAAAAGTACTCCTCCTCCACGTGAATCCTCACGATCAAGCCGAATAATGTTGAAATCGTGATTCGGAAGATCGATTTCGGCTCAAAGCCATGTTTCACAAAGAGCAAATGCATCACAACCGATATTGTGAGTTAAAAATTTAAATGATACCAATTTAGGAATAAGACTTCGACAATTCCACTGCAAATCCCCGACCTCTTTTGGCAAATTATCCATCGAAGGAAATGATAGCTGCAAGGAGGGGCCACTTTAATGTTTATTTCTTCAAAAAGGTTTTCACATTGGGAAGCATTGCCATAACAATGCTTTTAAGAGGGTCAGACATTTCGAGGTACTTGAAAATACCTTCCACAATATCATCGAACGAGAACAGTCCAGATGAAGGGGAGGCTTCTGTTCTTAAAATCGGGGCATCAAGGGATTTAGATGTCCCCGGGAGCGAAATGCAATCCTGTGTGTAGTTGGCACTACGAAAATCAGGAGGATTCGGATTATCCTTCTGTACACTGCTCTTTAGATTGGGCATGATTTGGGGCTTCTGTTCAGCTACTTTCCCTGCTCGGATGCGTCTTCGCTTCCGTGGAGCACCTCCCGGAAAACTAAAAGATGTCCCCTCCTCAACCAAGTCCGAATCAGACTCATCATCTGAAAGAGGAGCGAAAGGATTTGTATTGGTATCGGGTGGCGAAGCATTTCTGCAAAAGCTTGCCTTGAGCATTGTTTCAGAGAACGTTCCAATTTTTCCCCGCGTTGTTTGTACGCCAGGCACGACGAGAGAGCATGAGGAGGAGTTCCCTTGCAGAAAACGCATTTTAGTGTATTATCTGCACAGAGACCAGCCTCATGTTTCTCCCCGCAAGTTGAGCAGCGTGCCTTATTGCCGCAATGGGAGGCCGTATGCCCCATCTGCTGGCAATTTTGGCAAATCATTACCCGGGGAACAAACAACCGCACAGGTAGCCGAAGTTTGTCCAGTTCTAAGAACTGAGGAAGGGCAGAGCCAGAAAAGGTTACCCAAAACGAGTCTGTGGAGGTAACTTTTTTCTTACCCTCACTGTGCGATATTTTAACTAACTTTCTCACTTCCAGCATCTGAACTGACGGGAGAAGAGGGTTCTTGAATCGGCCAACCGCCCGCTTCTCCAAAATGTCAGGGCACAGACTCGCCTCTGTGACCACTCCTACAATCTCCACATCGCGAGCTGGAATATAAACGCGATATTCCAGTGTAAAATGCTGGTAGGAAGCAATCTCATTAGCCTGCTTCAGGTTAGAGACGACAACACGGAGTTTATTAAATTTAACTTTTATGATCTCTGTCACAGCTGAGCATCGCTTCGTCAAATCAGTAGTGATTTGGTACACGTTCAAAGGTTTCATTTTGTGGCGAACCAGCCCAGGCGGCTGAAAGCCACCTTAATAAAGAAACAAAAAAAAAGGTTTCATTTTGGGCTGAAAGTAGACAACCAATGGACCGACCGAGTCAACTGGATACGATCGCGGTCTGAATACTTTCTGTGCCTCCCCATCATCGGGTGGCAAAGGAACTTTTTCAGCCAAACCGTCCATGTCGAAGAAACCTCTTCAACGATTTGCCTTACTCGTGGGAGCGTTGAACGCCCCCAACAATTTAAATCACACAAAAACACAAACAAAGAATACACAAATTAAAGCTAAACTCTAGTGGGATGAGGAACAGGGGAAAAAAACTTAATTAATATTACTGATCTGTTGCTGCTGCTGCTGCTACTGCTGCTGACGCACCGTATGCGCGAACGTCGCACTTCTATTCGGGGAGCGGGGAGCGGTGCGCTGAAGCGATCGCCTTCGGGTGCACTCGCTCAACGCTGTCGGAAGACCGTTGGCGATGTAGTAGTGTATCGCTGGTTAGCGTCACCACGCGGAGATGAAGCGAAAATAAGCGGGATGATAATTTGCCAGCAAGCACTGCTTGATTTTCCTATTTCACTGGAGAACCACACTGCCTTCTTAGAAAAAAAAAGCTCACTTTTACTTTACTCACTGAAGTGAGTATATTTTGAGAAAAAAAAATCAGTGGGGTTGTGTACAAGAGACGACCGGTTGACGTAGACTACGTTAAACCAAGTGATGCATTATAATGTCAGGGAAATTCTGTGTGGCTATTATTAGCGTTAAAAGGGTTTCTATTATTCGTGCCGGTCGCTTACCCTTACCGATAGAAGCAGTTTAAGTCACAAAATGACGAGTGCGGTTCTTATGGGACATTAGACCAGCGTTTTGAAGCCAGTATGTAAGAAAATTTTATTGTACGCTCTTGAGATATTATTTGGTGGCCCTGAAAAGGGCCGTTTGGTTTTATGAAGTCAGTATGTGGGAAAATTCTCTTGTGCACTCTTTACAACTCTCTGGTGGCCTCTCTTTATAACTTTTTGGTGGCCCTGATATACAAACATATATTTTGACTGATACCTTGTCTCCTTTTCAACATTCACCATTTAAATACCATACCATTCGGATCATTCGTATACAATCTGAGTTGTAGTATGCCTTTACATAATTCAACTTCAAAGAATCAAAGATTTGTAATTTATGCAGTTTTAGCAATTCTTGATTTCAAGGGTAATAATAAACATTGAAATACTCTAGAATTCAAATGACGATATAATTCGTTACCAGAAGATATCCGACAGGTTTAGTGATTGCTATGAAAACACTATAATCAATTGCAACATTTTCAGATGCGTAAGCGTCTCTAAAAATGTTCAAAGCTCAGAAAGTTTTATCAATCAGAAAATAACAAAAATGATCTTGCAGTTGTTGTAAGGTTATAAACAAGTATATAGGGTGCATGTCCCTTGACTCAGTCGATTATGTAGCTCACGATTACAATTTTAACTATAACACATACAATTGTTTAGCTAGAAAGGATATTCAACTAGTTATACATTAGGGTGGCTCAACATGATCATTTTTTCAGAACAGCTCTTTTTTGTATCCATTTGGGGTCCCAAACAACCGTGTAAAATTTGGGGACGATTGGTTGTAGCCCTGCTTCCCGCATTGCGTTTGAAATTTGTATGGAAATTAGTATGGGAAAACATCCTTTTTTGAATTTCCATTACTAGAGACCTCAGTTAAGCATGAATCCTTTAACTAATCAGTTAAAAGTATAGTCCAGGATGTGCCTAAAACTTTGTCGAAAGAAGTACTACGCTAAAACGTTCCTTAAAAAAGTTATAGGTGTTCAAAGATCGATGGTTCGAATTAATTGCTAAAAATGATTTGTTCTGCCAACACTGCCGGTGTATCAATGGAAGCCAGATATCAATCCGCAATAAATTTGGCGTTTCTTGTCTTATCGATTTGGAATGTTGAGATGAACTACTCATAAACATTTGCACAACTTTATGGGTGTATTTGGAGATGCCCTCCCACCATGCCAACCCGCCCCCTCTCCCTCAATTCATAGTAATGGAAATACTGTTTCAAACTGAAATAACTTTAGTGTTTCGTATCTTGTCGAGTTGATTTATTTAGATATGTTATTTAAAAACATTTGCTCTATCTCATATGCCCAGTTGTTAAAGGGAGGGGACATACTATATTCTCTCCACCCCCAACTTCGGAGTTTCTCATCTAATGGAGTTGGTACGTTCGGATGAGCTATTCAAAAGCATTTGCTCAATTTATTTTTTGTAATTGAAGAAAAGGTACATACTGATTCCTCCCCCCTCAATAATATCGATGGAAGTAAAGTTACAGATTGAAATAATTTCTGTGATTTTTTAACCAGTTCGTTTATTTGGAAGGCTCAATTGCGTTAGCTTTACGGAATTATTGTCTGTGGTTTAACAAGTATAACTTAATACTACGTCTAGTAGGAATGGACCGATTACTCGCGGTTTACTCGAGGTTAAGGGTAATATTTTTCATGGAAGGATCAGGTGAGGAGCTTGGGAGGGAGTTATTCTTGTCTCATCAGAGAGTTGTCGCCAGTACTTTTGCGTTATGCAGGGTTTGCTTTTAGTGTTCGATCGTCTTGGTGACCATTGGGCGACGATGAGATTCATCGTGGTGAGGGGGGACGGGGGCAAAACAAACACGAACTTTTAAAAATAAGAAAAAAAGAAGACCAGGAGAGTATACTCTTCTTTTAGACATTTGGAGACGCGAGTTCCCAACGCGTCTCTTACCTAAACTTCTGTGTTTCTCATCTTATCGAGTTGGTATGTTCAGATATGTTAGTCAAAAACATTGGCTCAATCCTTTTTTAGTTTGATAGTGATTCTCTGCTCCTTTTTAATTGTTTTGGTTATATATACAAAGTCAGGCGTTTGCACACAAATGTAATAAGATTTTAATGATTATATTTCGATTTTTTTAATTTTATGATGTCAACGGGTGCTTCTTTCGATGTTCTTCGATCACCTGAAGCAAATATTGCTGTTGATTTGGGTCTCGAGTAGATTTCATGTTGAATTCAGAGATTAGCTTCACTCTTCTTTCAGCCACATTCAACAACAAACTCGATGTCGATCCGAGGTGCCGTTATCTGTAAAAATAATCCTTATTATTACTAAACTACAGACTAAAATATAGCTTTTCAGTACACTACGGGAAAGGAAAAAAACACACAAACCGGGTTGTTCAGGCTAAACCAATACTGGACGTTAATCTTGGAAATAAAAACGCACAATATCTCGTAATGATCCACGATTTCTACATCAAAGTTTTCGAAATGGTCATATAGCAGCCACATTTTGAGCACATATATGGCACGAGCCATCCAGCGTGCTCTACTAATACTTCCGGCTCTTCTAAACTTGATTCCTTTTCGTGTATCTCCTCCTAGGAAAAGCAGAACAAGCTCCAACAACTCTACATAATCTCCCCTCGGGTGTCGTTGAGTAAGTTGCTTCAAACAAAACTCGATAGCTTTTTGACGCCATGGTGAGGTTAATTTATCCAGTAGAGGAACAGTGGTGACGTTTCGATGTTTTAGTATCTCGCCCGAATCCATCTTGCCGTTATACTCCTCTTGAAAACGTTTGAATGTGTCCAGTTTATCAGATTGCGATGTATCCCCTTTCATCTCGAAACAGTGTTTTAGAACAAGTTCGGCCACATGGTGACGACAAGCAAGCGATAACAGCTTCTTATCCAGCATTACTGGTAAACGAGTAATCACCCCGTTTCGGCATCCGGAGTTCGTGTTAGTCGTATCGAAACTCATTGCTACAATTTTGTCTCTCAAATTCCACTCATGTATTGCTTCCTTGATTGCTTCAGCTTATACAGCCGCTGTACCATTCGGCAAAGCAGGGACAGCTAGTAATTTTGAAATGCCTTCTCCGGTAACAACAATCGGTAATCTGTCTTCCTTTTTTCCACTTTCTTTATTTGGGATCATTTTTCCATCCCAATGAACGGTTAACGGTACATTCGGTTTGAAGTCTTGCTTGATCTAATTATATAAAATCGAGGTTAGTTAAATACAGACACACCGATAGTTTTCAAATTCTTAAAAAAACCAATATTTTTCCATTGTCACCCTGGTTTTGAAAATTGACTAATAATTGAAAAGTGAGTTTTGCCAGTTTCAATACCAATTTTTTTATCATTCAAAAGTGGTAAGATTTGAAAAAATTGAAAAGCTAAGCTGACTGCGTCCTTGTTCTCTTTAGTTCATTCAGAGCCAGAGCACATGTGAAATAATTTAAAAAAATAAGTTACCTCCTCCGCCATTTCGTTCATTTGAATTTGACGAGTTCGTCTTATGGTGTTATGACTGATTGAATAACTGGATTCTTGTTCCATTTTCATGTGCTTGTCTTGGATAAGGGCTTTTATGATAATCGAAGCATTTCTATTAGTAATTCCCGTTTGTTCTAAAGCAGCTGCAACGTTAGGTGATATGATGTTTTACGAACGAGGTTGAACAACTAATGAAAAGTTTCTACCATATTTGTTTCCCACATTCATGTACCTTGCTATACTGCCGTTTTACTTATAATTGCCCCATGTTACTTTACACAAAACAGCCAAAACTCAGATCAATTTGTCCCACGGAAAACGTGATGACATCAGGGAACATTATTAGTGGCTGGAAAACTCCTTCCAATCATATATTTCATCATGAACTATAAATAGGACATACCAGAATTCATTTAGTTCCATAAAACTACTGAAAATCTTGTCTAACGAAGCATTTCTAATAATCGTGGCACAAATTGACCTGAGTTTTGATTATTTTGTGGATAGTAACATCACATGGGACAATTATGCGTAGAAAGGCAGTATAGGTTTCTTTATATTTGATGGAGAGCAAAAAATCGCTTAGATATTATTAAAAATGCAACACTGCTTCCTGACGCAAATTACGTCATACAAGGTTCAATTCCATTACCACACATTGAAACGGCATTTAAATCACTTCGGTATACAGATGCAGATAGAAAAAAACGGTTTCGTTTGGAGCACTTCTTTTGTTTTAGAGAAGAATGAATGCAAACATTCATGCTATGCGTTCATATAGGTCTGGTTTTGTAGCTATTGATCTAATCTATCATACCAAACGTATGATTGATTTGTTTGTATCGAAATCATTGACATAAGCCTATAAGACTGATCAATTTTTAAATAGCTCATCCGAATGTACCGACTCCATTAGATGAGAAACTCCGGAGATGGTGGGGGAGGGTATATAGTATGACCCCCCCCCCCACCTCCTCTAACAACTGGGCATATGAGGTAGAGCAAATGTTTTTAAATAACATATCTAAAAAAACCAACTCGACAAGATAAGAAACACTAAAGTTATTTCAGTTTGAACAGTATTTCCATTACTATGAATTGAGAGAGGGTTGGGTTGGCATGCGGGGGGGAGGGGGGGGGGGTTAAGGCATCTCCACATACACCCATAAAGTTGTGCAAATGTTTATGAGTAGTTCATCTGAACATTCCAAATCAATAAGACAAGAAACGCTAAAGTTATTGCGGATTGAAATCTGGCTTCCATTGGTACACTGGCAGTTTTGGCAGAAAAAAATATTTTCGGTATTAAATTCGATCCAACAATCTTAGAAAAGCTGTAACTTTTTTTAGGGACATTTTAGCGCCGCACATCGTTCGACAAAGTTGTTAGGCACATTATGGAATAAACATTTAACTGATTAGTTACGTGATCCAAGCAAAAATGGGGTCTCTAGGGATGAAAATGCAAAAAAGTACGTTTTCCCATACTAATTTCCATACAAATTTCAAACGCAATGCGGGAAGCCGGTTTACAACCAATCGTTACCAAATTTTACACGGTTGTTTGGGACCCCAAATGGATCCAAAAAAGAGCTGTTCTGGCTTCATGTGGTCAAGTTTACGTTTTTTCATATAAACGGTGAGCCATCCTATTATACATTTGCTAAGACATGCTTAACAAGGCGTTTGCTGTACTGGACCATGAAAAGTCACCAACTAACATTATTGAGTCGAAAACTTGCGAAACTTTGGATATGGATATCATGAAGGATTCTTGTTTGAACGTATTTCAGCAAAGTTTATTCATTTCATTGCTCCGGGCATTTATTTATATCATCGCATTGGGCATTCAGCTATATTCGGTATACTACACCCAAAATACTGGTAGCATGCACTAATTGATCGTAGCAGAAAAACGCATTTCTTGCATATGTTTCTGTCAACAATTTTATCCGAGACACAGGCCCTACAGAATGTTTTGATATAATCTAGCTGAAAGTGCACACACGTTATATCGTTTTGCTTATGTATAGAACTTTGTACACTATCAATAGGTCCATGGCAATGTGTGAGTGTGATAATTAATTGTATAGCGAACTCGTTTTTGATCCAGTTCCAAATTGGACCGGGTATCGAAATTGGGTCGGCTTGTTGTGTGTTAAACGTCAGTATGTATGGTTTTATTTGTATTTTGTATCGGATTGAAGTTTTCACTGTCAATAAGTTCGGGTATCGCAGGTTGGAACTGGTTCCAACCCAGGTTTAAAAACTAATTCTACACTAATGTCATCACAGATCTCCAATATATAGTTGTTTTGAAGCAAAAATGTGAATATTCTGTGCTTGCAATATCCCAGGAAAATAATCGATATTCTTTCTAGAAATACCATTATGTTGGCAAAAGGTGTTCCGATGTTATCGCAAGAAGTAATGTGGATGGTCCCGAATTTTGGATTTAAAACCGTTCAAGAAAAGGAAAGTATTTTTAAATACAAAAACAATTTAAGTGAACGAACTATTTTGCCCGTATATTGTGATATTGTGGTACCGTGATCCTCTTTTTTTTTGGGTATTTCACTCTTTTTGGAGGTCGGCCGGGATTTGTTGCTAATCGGATTGTTTATTTTGAGAGATTGAATGCTGCAGGATCGTGAAACTCCGAGTGCGTTCAAGTTGCTCTCGTTGTAGATGCTGTAGCTAGAATCGAGACAAACATTCATTGTACCTTTGCCACAGAAACTAGCATGTTCTATTCCGGTAATTAGTTTGGAGGTCATGTACTTGGATTTTGTTTCATGTAGTCTAAAAAATGGTTTCAGAACAGCTTGAATCAATCCTAGAGGGTTTGAGCTGTTTAGTAGAATACCTGTAACTAGAAATTAGAAGAAAAATTAGTGTTTTCCATTTAATTCCAACTACTTTTACTTATCTTGCCCCCCCCCCAGGCACTAACGTTGGGTATGATAGTGGTGGCCTTTTTCACAAATCAGTTTTGCGAAGTGGACACATGTAATCGTAGTTGGATTATTTTCATACAAAATTCAGGTGGGAGTTTATTGGTGTGCAACGATTGGCCCTACAAGGTGTCATGTAAGACAAACAATCCATCGCTAAAAGAAAAAAACCCTCAATATAAATGCATCGTCCCTTAATATGTGTTGCTTAACTGTATGTTCTTTGGGGATTTTCTTTAGAATGTTAAAATAGGGCTCGCTTTCAAAATATGAGCAGTTGACATTAATTAATTAAAAAAAACTGATTCCTTTAATTTTAAATTTTCACGGTTTTTCGATTGGTCCGGTATTCTTGATAAAAAATTTATATGCATTTACATATGAGCATTCTTCCGTAAGCACTTGTTTAAGCTGGTTAGAAATATTTTTCATGTAAACTAGTGCAGCAAGATCTAACAGAAAAAATAGGGGAAGGGCGAGATTCAATGTGGTCCTAATTTGTTTCACATGACAAAATTGGGCTAATATGTCGAATATGTTTGCGATCTGGTTGCATTATCTTCTGGTAAATTGGAAATCGGTTGGAACTGAATTTACGCATGTTGAATTTCTTTAAGCGGTAGGTACCTTTCACAATACAAGAGGAACCTGTCATTCTCCTTACATGCACTTGATATTTCTCGATAACATGTCTTATTGTTTTGTTGTAAGCGGTATTTGTCACTTTTAAAATGGTGAAAAAAATTTGATTACTACTGAATAATGGTCGAGTTCATCTAATGCTCTAGATCGTCCAAGAAACCCTAGGCGTATGCGTCTCAAGAACTACATGTGTATCTAATGATCTCTTAAACATTTCTTTAAACCAAATCCAAAGTGACAATGTGTCTGTTTGTGTCAAATTGATGTTTTAGTATATCCAAAACTCCTTGGAGCTAAGGCTTTAAGATCTACAAGGGTAATCAGAGATATGCTGAATGTTTTTGAATTGGGTGCATATTCTTGGAGGTTTAGAGATTTTAAATAAATAATATTTTGGGATGTTGGATGTTTAAGGATCAAATACAGAACAGCTTAAAGTTGAGATTTAAAATCTTCAAGCGTATTCAGAGACTTTTTGGAAGTTTATTGATACCAATCATATTCTCAAAAATTCAGATATCTAACACAAATTATATTGTGGGTTAAATACATGTTCTATATCATGGGAAAGCTTCTTGGAGTTAAGTTCTTAAAAACTACAAGCGTAATCAGAGATATATTTCTAACTTATATATCTGGTGTATTTTCCGAAGGGTTCTGAGTGGCATTATAATGCATTCAGTGTGTTTTCTTTCTCATCTAAGAACTTTCTGGAGTTGAGATCTACAAGCTTGAAAAGAGATATGGTGGAGGTTGAAGAATCCTGTCATCTTGCAAAAGGTTCAGAGATATGATTCAAATAGTGTTTTATGATTTAAAATCTTCTATGACAGCCAGAACTCATTGAAGTTATAGTATTGAGAACTTCAAGCGTAATTAGTGCTTTTTTAAAGTTTATATAAACGGCCTATATTCCTACAGGTTCTGAGATCTGATTCAAATTATTTTTTGTGTTAAACATACGTTCTAGATCGTCCAAACATATTCGTGAACTTAAGGTCTTAAGATGTGCGCTATAAAAGATATATTACTATTTTACTTATAAGCGTTATATGAGATATATTTATATTTTATGAATCCGGTGCATATTTCAATTTAGATTTCTAAGATCTAAATGGAATACTTGGGGTTTAATGTGTGTTATTTGTCATATTCTTGGATTTAAGGTTCGAAGATCTACAATCGTAATCAGAAATATGTTGGTATTTTAAGTATGTATTCGGTTCATATTCCTAGAGGTTTGAAGGTTTGGTAAAATAGTCAAGATTTCAAGAAAAATAGAAAAACAAGGGAGCTCTTTGGTCGCGAGACTTTGAAAATCATAAATAAAAAACAAGTATAATCCATGTTTTCATAATTAATGTCGCAAGTAAGGTGTCTTTCAATATATATATATAATATATATATATATATATATATATATATATATATATATATATATATATATATATATATATATATAGATATATATATATATTTTTGAAAACGCATGTTTAATTATCGCTCAATTGCGAATTGAGTTGTTAAAATCAGCTCTGTGGCTCAACAGTTATTAAGTATTGAAAAAAATTGATTTTTTAAAAGTCAATTTTTTGAAGCACCCTAATTCAGAATTGATGACAACATAAAAAAAACGTGTAGATTATTTTTTTACAAAGAATAAAATTTCCAGTCAATATGCAATTCTGAGAAATCGGATATCTTTTTTATATGGAATTGGTGTCTATAAAGATATATAACAAATACAAAAAAACGTGTTGTTTTAAAATCCGTTTTGTTGTTTCAAACCAACAATTTTGTTTTGAAACAAACAAACAGGTTGATTGTTTTTACTTAAGATTATAACCAAATACAACACAAACTATGGTTGTTCAAAGCTAATGGTTTTGTTCTTTCCACTTTGAAAGGGGTTTATTATTACCAAAACACAGATTGCGTTGACGCAAGGAAACACATTAAAATTTTAGATTGATTCAACCAATAAATAAAATAATTAAATAGGTTAAATAAAACTGATATTTTCTATAGAGCAAAAATAACGGAAAATTTAGTTTGAAGCACATGCCAACATGCCATTCTCACTGACGCTGTCACACAACAATATCTATTTGTGACTAGAAATTAGAAGAAAAATTAGTATTTTCCATTGAATTCCTACTACCTTTGCTTATCCTGACAGATACGCGTATTTCGTTTACAATGTGCAGACTTCTTCAGTGTCTCGTACTAATAACTCAACTAGTCGACTAGTATCTGTCAAGATAAGCAAAGGTAGTTGGAATTCAATGGAAAATACTAATTTTTCTTCTAATTTCTAGTTACAGGTATTCCACTAAACAGCTCAAACGCTCTAGGATCTATTTGTGTATATTCGTGAAAATTTTCATCGCAGATAAAAAAATTGTATTTTACTTTTAAAAAAAACCTGAAAGAGTAGAATGGCTCGCATTAACATTTGTAGAAGTCTATGAATGTAAATACACTTTTCTTATGTTTGTTAGCATTTTATTCAAATGAATATTCTTGAGATTACAAAACAAATGCAGGTGATTGTTAACGGAAATGTTTGTTGCTTCAAACGTTTTCGTTTGATTGTTTCAAACAGCATTCAGTTTAAATTATACTAAAATTTGTTTAAAACAAACGATAAGCGTTGGTAGAATTAACTTACAAATCTGTATGTTTTCGTAGCTGGCATAATGAAACAACCAAAATAATAGTTTATTAAATGAATGTCAGCTGAACTTAACTGCTTAATTCTCAAAACAATTACTCGAAATATTAATTTGTTTTAACCACAGTAGATAGTCAAATCAAACTGTTTGTGCCCAATTGAACGTGAAATTCCGGTTAAACGAAACTATAACATGTTTGCGTCTACCAATCTCTTTCAATCAGTGATCGAAAACGATCTGTTAGAATTTCATAATTTTTTGTAGTTATGTTATTGAAAAATAATAAATCCGTTTTTCTTAATTTCGTCACAATGCTGAATGAAATTCATTTCTTTAGAACTGTGCCTGATTTCATCAATGAAACATACAAAATAAATTTAATGAAATATACGTTTGAGGTGCAATATAAAAATGCACCTGTATGCGTTAATTACGAAAATATACATTATAACAGCTCAAACCCTCTAGGATGCAGATTGCATTCGTTTTTCATTTTTTTCATGGTCTCGGGACCATATTTTTATATTTTTTTTTCTTGAAAATTCACATATCACAAAATTGGGCATGAATATGTTGTAGTGTTCGATCTATTTTTATATTATAAAATGCTTTGTTTTTAGATTGGGTGATTATCCTACTACGTGCTTGCATTTTTCGAAGTAACCTGCCAACCATGTATCCCCATAAATCTCAAGTAATTTTTTTATGTTAATTTAGCTTTTTCAAAGCGATCCATTAACAAAGTGTTGTCATATTTGTCCATAATTTTTTTTTAACTTATAAGGGTTATCTGTTCTGGCTCCCTTCCTCTATTCCTATTCCATGAATTCCATGAAAAAATATCAATGCAAATAAGGGGCTCCCATTATGTCATAAATGTCAACTTATGTATGCTAGAAATCAATGGTTGGTTCGTTGGTTTAGGTAGTCTGTTTTTTGTAGAGTGTTTCATGGTGAAATAGGATGATGTTGTCTTGTAATCAACATGTTTTCATAATATTTTGAAATTGTTTTTTCAATAGTTACGCTCGTCAAAATTAAAAAATAAATTAACTGCCGGTATTATATTTGCTATCGAACAATGTTATAATCCACATACCCCTATAATACCCTATTATCAATTCCAAAAACATTCCATTATCCTTAACACGGCATTATCTTTCATTTTACTCTGTTTGTTAAGAAACACGACCTACGTATATTCATTATTGATTTTTTTTTTAAATGATTTGACAAAACCGTACCTAAATTCCTATCAGACACAACCATGAAGGTACTGAAATACAATCCCTAGCAACAAACTTGTTTCAAATCGATTAAAGTAACTTAATTACGACTCATATAAGTCACAATCAAATTGTATCAACCATTGACACAGTGTAACAGTGATACAGAACTTGTGAAGTGACATAGAAGAGATTGTTTATCTGGTTTAAATAACACAAAACCGTGTTCGAAATATTTGTTGCACCCTAAAAAAAATTGTTTATTGTTAAAAAAAACTTGTTTTGTTACTTTTATGCGATAAAAAAAATCGTACATGGGCTTTTTTCAACCGATTTCAAAATTTCCGGCGTGTTTGAATAGTTTTTCATTGTAACGTTCAGAAAAAAATATCTTCGTTTGTTTTGAACGAGAAGAAAAAAAAATTAACGAACGAGAAGAAAAAAATATTGTCCGTAAGCCGTTCGATGGAAAGGGAGGCGTAGAAAGTCTGTTGATCGCAGAATTCTCGGTGAACGTTAATATATATATATATATATATATATATATATATATATATATATATATATATATATATATATATATATATATATATATATATATATATATATATATATATATGTATATATATATATATATATATATATATATATATATATATATATGTATATATATATATATATATATATATATATATGTATATATATATATATATATATATATATATATATATATATATATATATATAAATATATATATTTATATATATATATATATATGTATAAATATATATATATTTATATTTATTTATATATATTATTTATATAAATATATATATATATATATATCACAGCCATTCAAGCTTGAATCGCGACTTGTGTAAATTTCCTCAACCGTCAATTTGAAAGGAATCGCCAAATGTCAATAAGCATTTAGCAAAAAGCAAATATGTCAGTTTTGTAGACGCTATGTAGCATATAATTGCACGTCAAAACATCGTGTCAATATTGGGTGACATGTGGCGAACGACGGACTGATATTTTGACATGCTAGCAGATGCCGCAACTTCACCACATCAGTGGGCACCTCGACCAAGTGTACTACGTAGCATTTGTGAAGCAACAGTTGCTTACGCTAGCGCTTGCTAGAGATTTGAAAATTTACACAAAGTTATCGATTTATTTTGCTCTTGCTTAAACGTCTGTCTGTGTATATATATATATATATAAATATATATATATATATATATATATATATATATATATATATATATATATATTTATATATATATATTTATATATATATATATATATATATATATATATATATATATATATATATATATATATATATATATATAAATATATATATATATATATACATATATATATATATATATATATATATATATATATATATATATATATATATATATATATATATATATATATTTATATAAATATATATTTATATACATATACATATATATATACATATATCACCGTTGTATATATTATATACTAGCTGAATCCGGTGCGAGCCTTGCAACGCATGCGACTGAATGAATGAAAAATTAATAGCATTGGCGCGTTTATGGTTTTTGTTCTGAATTGATCATGTTAAAATATTTTTGTTTGATTGTGTGTGTTATTTAAAAGTTTGTGTTATTAATTTATCCCTTGGACCGGTTGTTTCTACCGGTTTTGATATCTGCGTAGAAAATGCTTCAAAGACAAACGAAGCCGTGTCCTATCAGTTTGTACGTAATTTTCTCTTGCAATTCTTGACTAAAAAGGGGTTCAAACTTCTATCAGAATATACTTCTTACCCGAGAAATACACATTTTGTTTTTAGTTGCATGGATAATACTCATGTTTGGTTCAAATGTCTATTTCATTGGTCTTAGAGCCCTCCTTTACCCTCTCCAGAGGGACGGCGTCTTGAACCACCTAAGAAAATCCTGACCAAAAACCCCCACATGCCAAAGTTGGTTTCATTTGAAGAAATCCAATTCCAAGAACTCGAGCTTTGCATGTGTTTCATTTGTATGGAAGTCCTCCCCTTCCAGGCGGGGAAGGAGCTTCGAAGCATCATAAGAACCTTCTCTGGCCTCAAAAACCTCTACATATAAGTTTTCATAATAGTAGGTATGATTCTCATGTTTGCTTGACATTTGGGTCTGAGAGAGAAGATGGGAATCTCAAACCTCCATAGAAACATTTCTTGGTTCCGAAAACCCCCACATCCAAAATTTGGTTTCACTTGTTTGATTAGTTCTCGAGTTATGCAGGAATTTGTGTCTAATTGGTGTGGGAGCACAACTTCCAGATGCGGGAGGGGTCTCGAACCATCATAAGAACCTTTCTCGACTCCAAAAATCCCTGCATAAAAAAGTCATACCTGTTGGGATAATTCTCATGTTTGGCTCAAATTCGTGGTTCATTTGTATGAGAGCCCCTTCTTTCAAAGAGGAGGGGGGTCTCAAACCACCGTAGAAACATTTCTTGTCTACAAAACCTCCATATGCCATATTTGGTTCCATTTGTTTGATTAGTTCTTGAGCTATGCAGAAAATAGTTTTTCATTTGCATGGGAGCCCCCCTTTCTAAAGGCGGGAGGGGTGTCGAACGATAATAAGATCCTTTCCCGGACCTAAAAACCTCTGCATTCAAATTTGCATAGCGGTAGGGATAGTTCTCATGTTTCGTTTAAATTTGTGTTTCGTATGTATGGTAGCCCTCCTTTTCAGAGTGAGGAGGGGTCTCACATTACCATAAAAACATTTCTTGCCTTCAAAAACTCGCCCATACTAATTTTGGTTCCATTTGCTTGATAAGTTCTCGAGTTATGCAGGAATTTGTTTTTCATTTGCATGGGATCCCACCCTTTCTAGAGGCGGGAGGGCTCTCGAACTATCATAAGATGCTTTCCCGGACCCAAAAACCACTGAATACAAATTTGCAAAGCAGTAGGCATAGTTCTCATGTTTGGTTGAAATTTGTTTCATTTGTATGAGAGCCCCCCTTTTTAGAGGGAGGAGGGGCTTTGAACCACCTCAAAAACATTTCATGCCTTAAAAAACTCGTCCATTCCAAATTTGGTTCCATTTGCTTGATTAGTTCTCGAGTTATGCAGAAAATTGGGTTCCATTTGTTTGAGAGCAACCCCCCCCCCCCCCTTCCTTTTTATATGACGTAAGAGTCTCAAATCACTATAGAAACATTTCCCTCCTTCAAAAACTTCCACATGCGAAATTTGGTTCCATTTCTCTTATTAGTTCTCGAGTTATGCAAGGATTTGCGTTTCATTTGAATATGTTCCCCCCCTTTCAGAAATAGGAGGGGTCTCAAATCAACATAGAACAAGTTTTTGTCTTCAAAAACCACCACATACTAAATTTGGATCCATTTGCTTGATTAGTTGCCGAGTCATGCAGAATAGTGTATTTCATTTGTATCGGAGACCTCCCCCACCCCTATTTAGGATGGAGAGGGGTCTCAAACTAGCATGGAAACATTTTTTGTCTTCAAAAACCACCACATGCTAAATTTCGTTCCGTTTGTTTGATTAGTTCCCGAGTTATGCAGAATATTGTGTTTTATTTGTATGGGAACCCCCCCTTTTATGACGGAGAGGGTTCTCAAGCTACCGTAAAAACCTTTTTTGCCTTCAAAAACTCACACATGCTGAATTTGGTTTCTTTTGCTTGATTAGTTCTCGAGTTGTGTAGAAATTTGTGTTTCATTTGTACGGGAGCCCCCCCTTTACAGTGAAGGGAGGGGTCTCAAACCATCGAAAGAACCTTCTCCGGCCCCAAAAATCCCTGCATACAAAATTTCAAGCCGATCGGTCCTTCCGCTCACGAGTTAAATCGTGACAAAGGAAACCCCAACACATTTTTATTTATATAGATATATTTATCTACAATACAAAATTAAAAAAACTTAGGGCGTTACAAATACGTTGAACATGATTATGTGATAAATTTGACCTGATAAATAATGTTACTTTGAAAGTTCTTTCAATTTTTTTGTGTAGCACAGTGTTATGGCATGTTTGTATTTCTTGGGATGGAGTTTATCATCTCAAAATAAACGATCATAAGAACCTTTTCGGCCCCAAAAACCCCTGCATACATAATTTCATAACAGTAGGGATTATTCTCATGTTTGGTTCAAAGTGAGTTTTTGATTGACCATTCGCGAACTAGTTTTGCGATGTTTTAACGTAGCTCTGCGAGAAATTTGTAACTTGAAGGAAGATAATTCTCACTGCTTGCAGGCATAAAAGGATGGAAGATAATTTCGTATTGTTTCATTACTCTGACACATAACAAACAAGTTTAAACTTAAACAATTCATATGGTTTATTTTCAAGAAATTTTTTTTTTATAAAAGCCTAACTCAGTCCTCAGTCAATAACTTAATCCTTCAATCTATCTACTTTAGTGTTCTGCTATCGATCACATTAAATTGATTTCTTATTGATTTAAAATCCTAAACAATGTTTAATCAACCTCCTCGATGGTGGGTCCCGCTCGACCTCCGAAGCCTCCCGCCTGTTGGCCACAGCTTGAAGGTCTCGCTGATGATCTCGCTCCTTGGTGCAATTGAGTCATGATCGGACTGCACACTCGACTCAGTTCCTGCATCTTGTGATCGAATTCGATCTTCTCGGCCTTTGTATTGCCATCCATCCATCGAAGGATATCGTCACACTTATCCTTCACTGTGTTATTAGAAATTAGAAGAAAAATTAGTATTCTCCATTTATTTCCAACTACCTTTGCTTATCTTCGACAGATACGCGTATTTCGTCTACAATGTGTAGACTTCTTCAGTGTCTCGTACTAATAACTCGAGTTATTAATACGAGACACTGAAGAAGTCTGCACATTGTAGACGAAATACGCGTATCTGTCGAAGATAAGCAAAGGTAGTTGGAATTAAATGGGGAATACTAATTTTTCTTCTAATTTCTAGTTACAGGTGTTCCACTAAACAGCTCAAACCCTCTAGGATTCCTTCACTGTGTTCTTGTCCGACTCACTCAGCTTGTCTCCGGCCGTTTCAAGTGACTGTTTCAAGTGGAAGCAGTGACCCTCCAATTGATTTCTCCTCCGATCCTTCTGCTACTCGTCTTCCTCGCTGAACTTTTCCGCCTCGGACAACATTCGATCGATGTCCGCCTGACTCAATCGGCCTTTGTCGTTCTTTATTGTGATGTTCTTCTCCTTGCCGGTACTCTTTTCCTTGGCCGACACATTCAAGATACCGTTTGCGTCCATGTCGAATGTGACCTCAATCTGAGGAACGCCTCTCGGAGCTGGTGGAATGCCTGATAGATCGAACTAGCCCAGTCGGTTGATGTCTTTGTTCATTGCTCGTTCTCCTTCGAACACCTGGATCGATACTCCCGGCTGGTTGTCCGCATAGGTTGAGAAAGTCTGGGTTTGTTTGCATGGAATTCGACTGTTGCGTTCAATTAGCTTGGTCATGACGACGCCAACTGTTTCGATTCCTAGAGATAGTGGTGCCACGTCAACCAACAATACACCTTGAATCTTCTCGTCCTTGTCTCCACTGAGAATGGCAGCTTGGACAGCAGCACCAGAGGCCACTGCTTCATCTGGATTGATCGACAGATTCAGAGACTTTCCACAGAAGAAGTTCTGCAGCAACGATTGAACCTTTGGAATGCGTGTTGATCCACCGACTAGAACGATGTCATGGATTGATCTCTTGTCCATCTTTGCATCAGACAGAGCCCTCTCAACTGGTTGGAGCGTTGATCGAAACAAATCGGCGCACAGCTCTTCGAATCGAGCTCGTGATATTTTTGTGTAGTAGTCGATTCCATCGATCTGGGTGGTTCGGTTTCCCTAGTCGTTTGCGATTATTTCCACTTTGCCATACTGGAACACACCCACGCAGTAGTATGTCGTTCCCAAGTCAATACCAATTGCAGACATTTTTATCACTTTTGCACGGTAGTTTTGAATCACTTGATTTCAAATTATTCATTTTGAAGTTATTTCACTCTCAAATTTGAATTCGTTTGCGGGTTTAACTTGCTTTCGAGCTTTGGTTACGTTTAGCTTGTAGTTTGCTCTCTTGTTTGAACTGTGATGATGAACGGAGCTCAAATCTCGGGTTAATATATTTGATGCGGGAGATTCGAAAAAAATCTGGTAGGATAAACAATAAAATCAACAATAAACAATTAGATATAATTTGCATACATAAATAAATAGAATTTAGTTGATTGCATACATACAAATAAAATAAACTATGCCGAGTTGCTGGTGAGCATTCACTGGACTGCTTTGCTGCTTGACCCAAATCAGTGTTTTCAAGTTCAACGTGAGGGTGAACAGGATAGCGCTATAGTAAACAACTAGAATTCACACGAGTCAAAACGAGAAGGCACAAATCGATAACGTCAACTTTTGTCCCATCTCTCTCATGCTCACAGTCACAAAAACTAACGTCAATTTGACATTTCGATGTCGACAGCATTATTGGACTCACCAATACATATGAAATACTTTTCATACACACACACACTCAACTGCAATGGCATGGCACACACACGTATACACAAACGAACAGAACGATATTTTTTATGGCTTAGGTTGTTGTCTGAGCTACCGCAGTTTTTGCGGGTAGGACAACCACCAATTGTTGTAATACGGCATTCTCAATACAACCAATACAACAGTTGTAGGAATTTCCACCAAAAGTGCAGCAAAAACTACCAATGAGTATTTTGGGTGTAACGTAGCCGGTAGCCGAAGTTTTCCCAGTTGTATGAAGTGAGGAAGGGCAGAGCCAGAAAAGGTCACCCGAAACGAGTCTGTGGGGGTAACTTTTTTCTTACCCTCGCTGTGCGATATTTTCACCAGCTTTTGCACTTCCAGTATTTGAACTGGGGGAAGCAGAGTGTTGCTTAAGCGGCCAATCGTCTGCTTTTCCAAAATGTCAGGGCACAGACTCGCCTCTGTGACCACTCTTACAATCTCCACATCACGAGCTGGAATATGAACCCGATATTCCAGTGTAAAATGCTGGGAAGCAGCAATCTCATTAGCCTGCTTCAGGTTAGAGACGACAGCACGGAGTTTATTAAATTTAACTTTCGTGATCTCTGTCACGGCTGAAAATCGCTTCGTCAAATCAGTTGTTATTTGGTACACATTCAGAGGTTTCTTTTTGGGCTGAAAGTGGACAACGCGGCGACCGACCGAGTCAATTGGATAGGATCGCGGTCTGAATTTTATCTGTGCCTCCCCATCATCAGGTGGCAGAGGTAACCTCTTCAACATGCACGATTTGCCTTACTCGTGGGAGCGTTGAACGCTTCCAACAATTTAAATCACACACATACACAAACAAGGAACACACAAATTAAAGCTAAACTCAAGTGTGATGAGGGACAGGAAAAAAAAACTTAACTAATATTACTGATCTGTTGCTGCTGCTGCTGCTGCTGCTGCTGCTGCTGCTGATGCTGCTGCTGATGCTGCTGCTGCTGCTGCTGCTGCTGCTGCTGCTGCTGCTGCTGCTGCTGCTGCTGCTGCTACTGCTGTTGAAGCACCGTATGTGCGAACGTCACACTTCTATGCGTGGAGCGGGGAGCAGTGCGCTGTGTACAGGTGAATACGATCGCCTTCGGGTGCACCCGCTCAACGATGTCGGATGACCATTGGCGATGTAGTAGTGTATCGCTGGTAAGCAACACCACGGTGAGATGAAGCGAAAATAAGCGGGAAGATAATTCGCCGGCAAGCACTGCTTGATTTTCCTATTTCACTGGAAAACCACACTGCCTTCTTAGAAGAACAACTCACCTTTATTCTACTCACTGAAGTGAATATATTTTGAGAAAAAACTAGAAGGGACAGCCCAATAGGGTTGCACGCAAAATTGACGTAGGACTACGAAGCAATGTGGAATCTAGATCGGTTGATTGGTTAAAGAGTGGCCGAAATTGGTTTCCTTCCAAATCGAATTCCCATTCAATAAACGTTCGCACTGCAACCTTTATTGATATAGCCGATCTTGGTATCTACATTCATAAATCTTGCTTTCACTGCAAACATATGACATATGATATCAAGATACTCTATATCACGTAATATACCTACACAGATAAAAAGAAACACTGAATTTTCTGCGTTATCTAATGCACATAAAGGGAATGCTAGATTTGGCAGCAAATAATGGGATATTTCATGTAAATTTAAGCCAGATAACGCCTAAATCTAGCCAGTTGTATGAAAGATTGCAAACATTATCGTTGTTTTCGCTCCTATAGCTTGGAATTACACGAGGGGAAATTTTACGCGCTTGTTAAAATTAATTATTTTTTCTGTGTAGTAGTGCAAATGAGTTATTGATCATTTGGGAAACTTTTACCCAAGAGGCTGGTTTCTTGGGCCTATGTGTGTACAACACTGCTAATGTCGAAAACATTACGGCTTCGGCACACGAAAGATATGTTTCGCAATCAAACACCCCAAAACCAAGCCCCCAGCACTCCCAAAGACATGTCAACTCTCTTTCCAGTTGTTTTGAAAAGGGCCATTTTGGGTTCAAGGGAACAGCTACTGCTACCACCTTATTTCGTCATGAAGCTGGTTTACTTGACCACGGCTTCGGTTCGCTCAGAAACCTCGTGTTTAGCTAGCTCTCCCGGCAGCATGATCGAAAGGCGGTTTAAGTTTCCAGAAAATGACAGAATCGGGTTAAAATGGGTCAACACCCGGTAGATGAAGTGCTATACCTTTTCTTCTTCCAAACCTTGCTGCAGATGGTTGTGGTCTGTTTGGGGATTCAAAGTCTATTATTGCCGGTAGACGTCTAGGTCGAAATAGTGCTAATTGATCGATAGACCAGCATTAGGAAGTAAAAATGTAAGAAAATTCTATTATTATCTCTTTAGATAGCATTTGGTGGCCCTAAAAAGGACCGTTTGGTTTTAATATTGATACGGCCCCTGTTGTATTTTCTACGATGGTTAAGAGGGCAACAATCATTAACGCGTAGAAAAAATGTAATAGAATTATGGAATCACATACTTGCAGCCATGTGCTGCGACATTTCACTTTCTCAAAATTATTTGATTCCTTTCGAGAGATTGAAATTTCAAACAGCACAAGAGAAAAATTAAACCAAACAAACCCTTTAAAAAGCAAACTGATTTGGTCGTTCTGAAAGGGACAGATATAGTTGACGGGAAAGAAACAATGTTCGCGATTGAACTTGGGTTTTCTTGGATCAGCTCCTCGTCGGTGCGGGTGGCCATCTGCAGGTGACGTGGGATGATTCCTGTCTTGTTGTTGTCACGGGCGGCTTTTTCCATCAACTGATTGATGGGAGGTTGACGGGAGTATCGGCCCAAATAGCCAACTGCACCAACCTCTCTGGATAACGACTACTCACCAGTGCATCCTAGAGTGTGCTCGCTCGCCTACCGCGTTGAAACGGCAGATTTAGCTCTGCACAGAACTACGACTACCGTCAGACTGAATTAAATTTTCTGCTAAGAGCTGGTAATGGCGTCGGACGCTATTGCACGAAAGAAGACGGTACCAACGAAGTCAATGTGATACAAATTGCATCAAAGGGGACGAACCTCTATTATTGCGCCACAATAATTAGAGTTAATTAGTCTTAACAGAAATATTCTTAATTTGCTTGCCACTGCCAACAACTAAACCGCGAAGCACAACTAGGAACTACGACGAACCCAACATGGTCGGACTCTTACGTGTCGCATTTCGGCTCAAATTATCCCTTCTAGAATTTCGTTCGTTAGTCAGTCACACTCATTCCAGTTCGTTCAAGCGACACGTACGGTCGTGTTTTTCGCTATCTCGGTTCGAAGTTTTTTCCTCGTGTTTCCCTCTCGTTCGTTTTCTCGCGATTGCGTGTCCAGCTAGAGACATATCGCCAGCTCTTGCCAGCTTGTTAGCGGTGGCAAGCCAAAAGGAAGCTTTGCAAGCGTGTGCAAGTTTTCCCGCTCGACCTGTTGCCGTGGCAATGGGTGGTAAAAATCAACACGTGGTGACAACCACGCCGACGGCATCAGCTCCTGCAAACACACCGAAACCGAGTTGCTCCAAGCGACAACGGCATGACGACGACGGGCTATCGGATCCCAACGCCCGTTTACTAGCGAGCAATCGTTTTGCTGCACTCCCGGTACAGGAGGTACTGAAGAAGGTGAGAATCCCGCCGCTTTTCACCACGTCTAAGAACATTGCTGCGCTCAAAACGGAGCTTGCAGCAATTAAGCTAAATCCGCTGTTTAAGCTGTGCAGTACGGGCACAACGATAATGTGCTCGACTGAAGCTGAGTACCGTGCTGCTGGCGCTCAGCTGATCGCCAACAACACGAGTTTTTTACTCATGACCTTCCCGGAAACAAGCCGATGAAGGTAATTCTGCGTGGCCTGCCAGATTACACTCCGGAATCCATTTTTCAGAGCTGCAAGCGGTGGCTTTGAAACCTGTGAAGGTGTTCGCCATCCGGCGACAGCAACAAGGAAAGAATCGGGACCAACTGTTTCTGGTCCATCTGGAGAAGGGTTCCGTCACAATCGAAGAATTGAAGAAAATACGGGCCCTCTTCAATATTATCATCGAGTGGGACCGATACCGCCCGAAACAGAACGACGTGACACAGTGCGGTAAGTGTCAAGCGTTTGGTCATGGGACCCGCAACTGCCACATGAAATCCCGGTGTGGAAAGTGTGCCGGAGCGCACACTACAATGGATTGCGCCCCGATGGATGAAGGTACCCCGTCAAAGTGCGCCAACTGCGGCGCTAACCACGAAGGCATCAACCGAGCCTGTCCAAAAAGAGCGGAGTATTTGGCCATCCGGAAGAAGGCGTCCACCAAGTCACGGCCTGGTCAACGCCACCCGCCACCTCGAATGGACGAGGAGAACTTTCCGACGCTCCGGTACCAAGCGCCGAATCTACCACCAGTTCCATTGAACCATCGCCATGCAAACCGCCCGTCAGCATCCGTTCAGCAACGATTCACGGCTGCCGCCGCCGCCCCCATGCCGACTCCTCCTCCAGGCTGGGGCAATCCGAGCGGTACCTCCACGCAACCACCCGTCGATGGACAGCTCTACAACTCGGAGCAAATGGTCGAGTTCGTGCAAGAGCTCTATCGCCAACTACGTTCCTGCCGCTCCAAGGAGGAACAGCTCAAAGCCGCCACATCCGTGACGATGAGATTTCTATGTAAGCATGGACCGTAATCGCACCATCAGCATCCTCAACTGGAATGCTTGTTCCATCCGGAACAAAACCTCAGAGCTCGGTGACTTCCTTAACAGGAAGGCCATCGAAATCGCCATCGTCACCGAGACACATCTCAAGCCGGAACTCAGCATCTTCATACCCGGGTACCGGATTGTGCGACTTGATCGAAGCGGCTCTGGAGGAGGAGTTGCAATCGCCCTGCGTAACAACATTAACTGCCTCATGCTTCCAAGCTTCCAGCTGCAGTCTATCGAAGCCATCGGAGTTCAGGTCGAATCTGCCGTCGACCCTATCAGCATCATAGCGGCCTATTGTCCAAAGCAAGCCAGCACCGCCAATGGAACAACAACGGTGCTACGAAACGACATCCGTAAACTAACACGCAGACAAGGACAGTTTATCATCGCCGGCGACCTAAAGGCGAAACACGAAACCTGGGGGAACACCCGGCGGAACCGGAACGGAATAGTACTGCAGGAAGACCTGGAAGAGGGACATTACACCGTCCTGGGCCCGGATACTCCCACCCGGTTGAGCAGATCCGGGGTCCATTCGACAATCGACATCTTCCTCACTAACATGGGGAACAACATCGCCCAACCGGTAGTACACCAGGAGCTCAGCTCGGACGACTATCCGGTGGTGGCCGAAGTTGGCTCCTCGGTCAACCGGCATCGGATCACCAGACGGAACTTTCATCGTGCCAGATGGGAGAGGTTCAGACAACACGTTGACGACACCGTCGATTTTAACGTGCACCTCCAGTCGGACGATGACATCGATCAACAACTGCAGTCCATCGAACAGGCGATCTCCCAGGCCCGGGAGCAACACATCCCAGTGATTGAACAGGTGAGCAACTCTGTACCTATTGATAGACCCACTAAAGATTTGATACAATTACGGAACGCCATCCGGAGGCGCCAGCGAACTGGTTTGCCAACTCTAAAACGTCACTGCAATCAAGTGTCTAAAATTATTAAGGCCAGAATGGTGGAGCTTAGAAATAATGATTTCGCTGACAAAATTCGCTCTCTCCCAGATTGTGCAAAGCTGACAAGCAACACATTCCAGCGATTGAACAGGTGAGCAACTCTGTACCCATTGATAGACCCACTAAAGATTTGATACAATTACGCAACGCCATACGGAGGCAATACCAGCGAACTGGTTTACCAACTCTAAAACGTCACTGCAATCAAGTTTCTAAAATTATTAAGGCCAGAATGGTGGACCTTAGAAATAATTATTTCGCTGACAAAATTCGCTCTCTCCCAGATTGTGCTAAGCCGTTCTGGAAGATGACAAATTTTTTTAAAACTAAGCCAAGGCCCATTCCACCGTTGATCCCACTAGACGTCAATGACTCAAGGGATCGGTTGATAACACCTGCAGAGAAGGCTGATGAGATAAGTCAACACTTCGTCAGTTCTCACAATCTCGGTCAAAACATCGCCAGTCCACACGAAGCTGCCGTTAGCGCGCTTATAACTAACATCGACCAAAGTCCTAACGACTTCTTCGAAGATTTGGAGATCTCAGCTGACGAATTGTTGACTTATATCAAGACCTCTAAGAACATGAAGGCCCCCGGTTTCGATAACATTTTTAACTTGGAGCTCAAGCAATTGAGCCCCCAGTTCTACAACCATCTGGCGGTGGTGTTTAACCAATGCCTCCGTCTTGGCTACTTCCCATCGTGCTGGAAGTCAGCCAAAGTCATCCCCATTCGGAAACCTGGGAAAGATCCTTCATGTTCCAGAAGCTACAGACCAATCAGCCTTCTCTCAGGTATATCTAAACTGTTTGAAAAAGCGATCCACCGTCGGCTCCTAACATCTGCTGACGAGCTCAATATCCTGTTGGATGAGCAGTTCGGTTTCCGTCATGGTCGCTCAACAGTCCATCAACTTAATCGAGTCATGAACATCCTCAGGCGGAACAAGTCTGTTTCGAAAACATCCGCTATGGCCCTTCTCGATATCGAAAAGGCCTTCGATAATGTGTGGCATGATGGCTTGGTGTACAAGCTCAAGCGATACAATCTTCCAATCTTCCTGGTGAAGATTATTAAAAATTATCTGTCTGACAGGACATTCCGTGTTTCGTTGCATGGTGCAGTTTCCGGTAGTCAGGAGATCTCCGCTGGTGTTCCGCAGGGAAGTATATTAGGTCCACTTCTGTTCAATCTATTCATCTCGGACATACCCCCACTTCCTGAAAATGGATCTCTGTCGTTGTTCGCCGATGATACCGCAGTCGTCCACAATGGTAGGGTATTAAGAGCGCTTGCCGCGAAACTGCAGCGAAGCCTGAATGTTCTGTCAGAATACTTCACTGAATGGAAGATTTGTATCAACGCAGCGAAAACCCAGGTCATCCTGTTTCCACATTCTAATTCTCCCAGACTTGTCCCGCCTGAGAATTGTAAAATAAGCCTGAACAACACAACGGTGGAATGGACCAAATCAGCTGTCTATCTTGGAGTCACTCTAGACAGCAAGCTTATTTTCAGGGATCAGGTTGACAAAACTGTCACAAAATGTAATACTCTGTTGAAACTACTGTACCCATTGATCAACAGAAGGTCTACATTCCCAACAAACATCGGTTTTGAATTAGAGCTTGTTCAAGCAAATTTGGAGAAGCTATTCAGCTGTTTCTTCTTGAATAGCTGAATAGCTTCTCCAAATTTGTTTGAACAAGCTCTAATTCAACACCGATGTTTGTTAGGTTATCCCTTAAAAATAAGCTTGCTGTCTACAAGCAAATTATACTACCGGTCATCGAGTATGCAATGCCAATCTGGGAGAGTTGTGCAAAAACACATCTCCTGAAACTTCAGAGAGTAAAAAACAAATTCCTCAGGATGATCCTGAACACCCCTCCGAGGACAAGAACATCTGAGGTCCACCGTCTGGCCGAGATAAAAATGCTCGACGATCGTTTTAGTGAGTCTATCAATCGGTACAGGGCACGCTGCCTAACATCGGATCACCAGATCATTCGGAATCTGGTTTCCCACCCCTAGAATTTTCAAATTGTAGTTTTAGTTGTAGATTAGGTAGGTTATAAAATTTTAAAACTAACAATGCCCCAAGGGCCGAACTGAATATTTTATGTAAAACATAAACATTTTAAACACAACAAACACAAACAATTAAACAAAGCTGAAGAGCCCAATGGGCTGAAACACTTAAGATGTTAAATTAGTATATAAGACAAACAATGAAAATAAAGATCAATTTTACTACTATTCGTTTGGCAGCATTGAAGCTGTGCGGAGCTGGTCGCTGCACAGTGGTCGGAAAGGCCTTTTGACGTAGACTACGTCTTACGGCAAGGGTAGGGTGTCAAATGAAAATCTAAAATTTTGCGACCGTCACGAAAAACCGTACGTTTTGTACGCGAATAACTCAAATAATCCACGATAGATTTACATGATTTCTTCCTCAATCGGTCGGAAATTTTACCGCGCTCCAATTCAATTGTCAAACATTATTCTCAAACAATATTTAACTATTGAAAATAACGCAAATATAAGGTGATGTCTAATAATGTCATTTTGCAGAGTAAATTTACCAAATTTCCTAACACGGTTTTCAAATCGAAGCAAGGAAGGACTTGCATCATCTTCTTCTTCTTTGTATTAGAGAGGTACTTTAACCAATCATGTCATTCGCCTCTCCATGTACGTCTCGCATGCAGCTGAGACCGGTATAAAACGCATACTCAGTGATGCCACATATACAGATTTATCTGTAATCATATAGATTTTTTGCAGATTTCGAATACAGAATTCTGTATATACAGATTACAGATTTTTTGAAAAAATACAGATTTTACAGATTTTTCAAAACACTTTATGTTGCATTTTTTTTATCTTGTTTAAATAATCATATTTCGAAATCTCATTGAGCCACCTACAGAGTTTGTAAGGTATTCATCGACATACCGGAAGGATGGCCGCTACGAAGGCATCTATCAAATCAACCTCGGTGGACAACACCCATTTCAATTCTGTGTTATTCATAAGCATCGGTTAATTCACCTTCGGTGGATAGCATCAATCTGTTCAATCAACAGGTGTTATTGTATGTCTTGGAAAAATTTGCTGTATCATGTCTCTCTACAGTCGATACATCATGCTGTAAGTGGTCTTACTAATATTTAGTCCTGCTTTATGTTTTTTTCACAAGCGCTATTTTTATCAATCCTACTGAATAACTTGACAAAACTACTAGAAATTCTGCCATCGCAGATCTTAAATAATGACAGGGGTATAGACAATTTGCGGAAGTCAGTCCAAGTCCTCGGTGGACAGAATTTATCTCAAGAATAAGCTGGTTTGTGCTACTTCTTTTCATGTCTGATTCGAATACTTGATTCTAAGGTTTGATGTTAGATAATATTAATGCATCGATAGCATAAGATACCAATTCTTATATAGTAGGAACAACAACAAGAGCAAACATAAAAATTATATCTTGATCGTTTTCTTTAATATCTTGATTTAATGAGTAATGCACAAATTAAACTTATATTCTTATTCACAAACTTTTATATCTACCTGTCACAGTTCACCAAATGAAAAACCGTCTGATCTTCCTACGTTGTTTACTGAAAATCAAAATTAAATTACCAGCATTAGCAAAATATTGTTTTACTTTTGTAATGAATATTTTCTCATTTCGGTATTTTTTGTACCGACATCTCAACAGCTAAACGTTTAATAAACAAAAAGTAAAGAAGACGTTGGACCTGCGATTGAGGTCTCGACCTCCTGATCAGAACGTCAAACCGGTTACCACTAAGCCCCAATCATTGTTGATACATCGCATCACAAGTTTGGTAAAAAAGATGAAAGAACTGTTTATCCGAAGAAAAAAGTAATTAATATCAAACAAAGTACATTTTATTTTAACAAAAGTATTGTATTGAAAATGGACCAATATAACTAATGGAGTAATACAACAAATAAACGAAATAAGTATTCTCAGTTTATCGAACCAACAAAATAATTTTATTGTTCTGTAATATAATTTTCTTGATGCCACTTGGAGCAATATATGAAATAAAAAAAAAACATTTTTTTTGTTGAATGCTTTTATCTTAGATTAGGTGAGGATGTGATAACAAAAACAATTTCATCATTTTCAAGGAAACATTTAAAAAATTGCTAACCGGACAAAGATTTTTCGAGAGGCATAATTCCTTCAGAACATATACTTTCCCTGATACTTAGTTTGTCCATGCCTGTTTCCGCATTTCCTTAGGAAGACATAAATCTGTGCAAAACGAGCATTTTATCGCATGCCTTCTTTTATAGCAGTCTCGCTCTATCATGCTCAACTCACAGTTCACAACGTGTTGTTAATAAAATGTTTAGTTAAAACAATAAAATTCAGTTTGAGAATCATCGAGCTGGTATGAATAAATGTACAAGGTTAGTCAAAAAGCGACATCTATGGAGCAGTAGAAGAACTATCAAATTTACGCCATTTTGATATATCATCTTTCATAAGACCGTAATAAAAAATTTATTTTGGTCTGTCAATTTGTTCTTTGTTGACGTGTTAGTATATTTTTTAACAAAAGAAAACTCCGAATTTGGAATACTTTGGCTGAAGTTTTGGGTTTCAAAAAACTGTGTGTACAATGGGTGCCGCATTTTCTAACAATGCAACAAAAACACGTCCGAATGCGACTTTCTGAGCAACATTTGCAGCAATTTCTAGAGGATAAAAAGGATGTTCTGCGTCAATTCTTCAATATGGAGACTTCGGTCTACCCCCAAGCAAAACAAGAGGCTAAGAAGTGGTGTGAACCAGGCACTCCGGCTCCGAAACGAGTTCGTGTCCAGAAATCGGCCTAGAAGGTAGTGTCAGTTTTTTTTTTGGATGCAAAGGGAATTTTAAAGATAGATTATCTCAAAGCTGGTAAGACAATCAACTCTGATTATTATTGTGACCTTTTAGACCAGTTGGATGCATAAATTTGTGGAAAAAGACCCGGTTTGCAGAAGAAAAAAAAAATTTCATCAAGAAAATTTTCGGTCTGCCTCACATAGCTCAAAAAACCATCGGGAAAAATCAGTCATTTTGGGTACGAATTGTTGCAGCATCCACTCTTTTCGCCAGATATAGCTCCCTCTGACTTCTGGCTGTTCTCACTCTTCAAAAAATTCCTTCGTTGAAAGCATTTTTCATGAACCGAATAGCTTGTAGCCGTCGTAGAGGAGTATTTTGCAGGCCTTCCAGAAAGTCACTTCCGTGATGGGACAATAAAGTTGGAAGATCGTTGGACCAAGTGTATTGATCTGAGCAATAAAAGTGATTTCTTCAAAAAAAATATTTTCGTTTCCGCTTTCAAAACTTTTTGATTAACCAGTACAGTTTGCTTCAAGCGGGGCACTGCATTATTTAAAATATTTTTTTTAAATGAATTGACTGGAAATGTTATTATTTAGTGAGTGTTTTTTCAGCGTGTATTATGAGATTCCTGGAACTTTCAACTATATTCACAGAATTTCTGTGAATAACAGTAATACTTTAAAAAAATGACATAACACCATACTATCCGTAATGTTGTTTGTTTTCACCGATCTTTTCGAAAAATAAACCGATGCTCTTTAAAATCTGTAAAATTTTCGTTCCTTGGATCAACTTTCGAATATTTTTTTCACAGAATTTTGTAATCTATTTCTATGGTGGTAAACTCCATCTCGGATAAACTTGTATTACCGTCACAATTCAGATGATTTGCAAAATGTTTGCTTGGAGTCAAGTTGATTAGGATCAAGATGGACATAAAAGCAGCAAGACATTCCGAATCGGGATTGAATCCAAGGATAGTACTTGTTGGTGCTCACCACCATAGGTATGATATCTTGAAATTGTTGGAAAAGCATGTTTTTTAGCTGTCAAAACTAATTTTAAGATTGGTGCAGTGCTAGGTGTTCAGGCTGGACTGTTTTTAATATCAAAAGAATTGTAATATGAAAAAATATGTAAGTTATTGGTTTGTTTTTAGTTTGTTCGTGAAGTACTTATTTATTGGAGCGTTTATTTCAGGTTTATTCTCTGTGGTAAATTAAACTCTTGATCGAGGATGGGCTATTCAATTTCACAGCCTGCCGTACGCTATCGGACCTAATTATGCTTTATCTTTACATCTTTGGTTGTAGCAGAAATTGCAGTCCACTCTGATTCCAGTACTCGCATTCCAGTTGAAAATCGGATTAAGTTACACCTGACAATGTGTTTTACTCCTGTTCTATACGTTAAACCAAACGTCGGACATAAAGCGCTGTATGCCTATACAGCGCTCTATGTCCGGCTTTAAGGTTGATGTAGTGAATGGGAGAAAAGTCCATTTTCGGGTGTGATATATTCCGGGTTTCAAGCACGACGGCAATACTTGGTTCAAAACCAATGCACGCAAAGATATTTTTCAACTAGTGAACGGGCACCAAACAGTGGTTAAATGAACAACACAGATTTTTGACAGATTTTCACCGGATACAGAGAGAAAAGATTTTTGGATGTGAAAATACAGATTGACCATGGAAAAATGTGGCAACACTGCGCATACTTAGGAAAATTTTGCCACAGTCGTTTGGCAGCATTGAAGCTGTGCGGAGCTGGTCGTTGGTAACTGGTCGCCGGTAGCTGGTCGCAGGCAGCGGGTCGCAGCTGCTTCATTCGTCCGGCAGCGGAGCTGGTCGCAGAGGCAGCTGGTAGTCACGTAGCAGATGGTGGTCGCGTAGCGATGTTTGCAGTGTGCAAACAGCGATTGTCGCGATGAGGTAAAATGGCGGATTATGGGGGCGCACAATCGCGTCGGTTTGTGCAGGCTGCCATCTTACCTCATCGTGGCGATTGTTTCGCCGTGACTTCGAAAACACTGCTGTTTGGGGAAAGCGTCCTGGAGGCGAGCAGCAGTAGGTAGAAATAATCTGTCCTTTTGAGGACAATGAGTTAAAATAAAAGAGTTGTTCATTTTGGTAAGGCTGAATAAATTGCTTAATACCCCGTTCACACTACAACCTATACTACGTGATTTAGAGTATCTTGCTATCAAATGCCATGCACATTATTTCCAGTGAAAACTAGATTTATAGATACTGATATCAAGATAGTATATATCACGTAATATAAGTTGTAGTGTGAAAGGGGTGTAACCTTCTTTCCAATTGCTCAAAACTTTTTCCTCAATTGTAAGAATAATAACTTATAGCTCCATAACTATTTTTAGCTTCTTCGTAAGGTTGTATGAAAGAAAAATAAAAATGCGTTTCAATCTGTTCGTGTGCAGGAATTTACGTACACCGAACAAAAAGTAACATGTTGGAATGATCTGCCTGCAGCATAATGCATAATGGAACTAATATCCATAAACTTTTTTAGTTAAGCAGGTTAAGTTTATGCATTAGGTGAAACACAAATCGGCTCTCACGTGTCCTGAAACTGAGCAATATAATGCAGTCATGAGGAATTAGGCAGCGTCATCAATGAGCAAGTGGCACCTGGATTTGAATGCCAAAGCCGCAGTACCGGTAGTACTGAGAAGAAAACGACTAAGGAACTGAAGAATTGATGATTTGATGATTCAAGCAAAGTAGGAGGCAGCTAACATACATGAAGCTAAATAGAAAGATGTATGAAAAGGTGAGAGTATGTTCGAGAGAGGTTTTTTTTTGTCAACGCATTCAAAAAATGATATCTGCAGCTGTGAACTTAGATTTCTTTATTGCAATGAATTTTTAAACCAACAGTCTATGATTAAACTGCACACTAAAAAAATATGGAAACTACATGACATGCCTTTTGAGAAAATCACTCAATTTAGGTCGACGTAATGGTTTGCCACTGTATTTTTGTGTGGTTTTAAAGGTATTTCAAATATCTGTTATGAATAAAAATTTGAGTCCATCAAAATAACTTAATATAACATGACCTTCAGAAATTATTTTATTTGCTCGCCATTGTCCCTTAAAATTATAAGACCATTAATGTAAACTGAAAGAGCTACTCCTCGTTTCTACGCATTATCTGCGCTTCAGTTGTATTTTTGACTCTACACGCAAAAAAAACCACAGTAGAAACTACACGGAGAAAATCTAAAATGCTGAAAAGCATATCATATATTCACTTAGATTTTTTTACAGTGTACTGTAATTTTTTATCGAATATGAAACAGCTGAACATTCGGTAGTCGATTCGGTAGTTTTCATGTTTTACAGTCCGTTCAGTTAATTTAACTTCGCTACTGAGCTGTCAAAATTTACCGAAACGTTCTGTAAATATTAACGAACGATTGGTAACGCGCGCTATCACATTTTTACCGAAAATAACGTAAAAAATTTACAGTTGCTCATCAAAATTTACAGATTCGTTTGTAAAAGTTTTTTTTTATTTTCTTTCTTGCTTTCATCATTTTAGATAATTAAGATAAATTAATAAATGTTTTGGCATTTATTTGCGAATCATTGGTCATTATTAAAATTATTCTTCAAAAACGTACACTTCATTCTATGATAGTTGATCAATTGAGGCTTGTCAAAGAAAATTCCCTCGTTGTTGTAGGGTTTCCCACACCTCGAAAAACTGCGGAAACAAATGAGAAACATTCCATGTCCTCAGGTTTGTAATTAATATTAAAAGCAGCGAAGCACTCACACAGCACGCACAATATTCAACGTCTTTCTCTTAAAACCTATTATCCAATCGTTCCATGCAATGCATCGCCCGAGCCCCTCCACATATCCCGGGCTGACCGCAGAAAAAACATACGATGGGTTCGTCTTGCATCATCTATGAAATATAAGAGAAAGGAAAAGATCTCTTGCTCCTTCATGAAGGTCTCCGATTTTGTCCAATATTTGTTCCATTTTGGCACTTACTATTAGCTGCACCGTCAAACAACAGAACTGGCGAACATTCGAATTTTAAAATGGTGCAAAGGTTGAGTTCGACAGCATGGAATAAATTTACAATTTATTCGGTACTTGTTTTACAGTTTGTTTTGCAAAAGAACAAATTTACAGTACATTTGTAATTTTGTTTACAGTGTTGAGGAACTGCAATGATTTACAGTTTTGATCGGTATTTATTTTACAATTTTCGGTAGTTTTCTTTATTTATTTCTATTCATCAACAGATTATGTGCAAATCCCAATGATGTTACTTAAAGCTAGAACGGTACATTAATAGTCATGACATAAAACAAACTAAAAATTACACTATCCATGCGAATTACACAGGTCTTTAAAAAATGGCTAAACTTACGACGAAGCATCTGGCGAGTCACGTTAAAGTCAAACAACGCGGAAACCCTATTAAAAAGTCTTTGTAAACCGCCAATTACGCCAAACATACTGTAATTGGTTCGTTGTGGAGGTAACCGCAGCATTGAACTATTCCTCAGGGCACGGGGCTGCACGTTGATATTGATTTGCTCCAGAAGATCAGGACAGTCGATGCGGTCTTGCAAGATGTCTGCGATGAACAAAGCCCTGGCTGTATCTCTGCGGGCTAACAGGGACTCCAGGTTAATTAGACGGCAACGGCTTCCGTAGCTTGGCAAACGATAGGGATCCGTCCACGGTAGTTTACGTAGCGCAAATCTCAAAAACCGTCGTTGAACAGCCTCTACTCTAACGACAACGTTGTTGTAATGAGAGTCCACACAACCGAGCAATACTCTAATATAGAACGACACAAGGAGCAATACAACGATTTGAGGCAGTAGATGTCTGTGAAGTCCTTAGCAATCCGAAAGATGAATCCCAGAACGCAGGAGGCTTTGCCGATAGCGTACGAGATATGCTGCTTGAAGGTGAGTTGGGTGTCCAGAATCACTCCTAAGTCCTTGACTTGACTGACGCGCTCAATTTCGGTGCCCAACAAGACATACTTGAATAAAATAGTCTGTTTCTTGTGCGAAAACAGAGATAACCGTGCATTTGGCCGGATTGACATCCATACGATTCAAAGTGCACCAGTCGGCAAAAGCATTTAGCTGACGTTGAAGAAAGCGACAGTCGTCGAGTGAGTGCACTCGAAGATAGAGTTTTAGGTCATCTGCGTATGATAGTCGAGGTCCTTCGAAAGCCAAATTTACGTCGTTGAAGTAGATCAAAAAATCAACGGTCCCAAGTGACTACCCTGCGGTATACCAGACGTGGCTTTGAACATGTGAGACTGACAATCTCCTATGACTACAGCCAGATGACGGTCAGTGAGGTACGATTGAAACCATTGCAGCAGGCATCCGTTGATCCCAAGCCTGTCCAGTTTGGCAATAGCTATGCGGTGGTTCAATTTATCGAAGGCTGCAGACAAGTCGGTGTAAATGACATCCGTTTGGGCGCGTTTCGCCATACTGTCAGTAATGTAGGAAGTAAGGCACAACAGGTTAGTAGCAGTGGAGCGACCAGCCATGAATCCGTGCTGGTCGGTACTGATATACGATTTGCAGTGAGCGAGCAACGGTTCCATAATTACAAGCTCAAACAGTTTAGCAACAGCACCAAGCGAAGTTATGCCGCGATAATTTCCAGCGTCCCGTTTGCTTCCCTTTTTGTGTACTGGAAACATGTGCGCAAATTTCCAACAACGAGGAAAAATACCGACAGCCGCAGATAGTCGAAAAACGTGCAGCAGCGGGGGCAACAAACTATCCAAGTGTAGTTTGAGAAAGGACGAAGGAATTCCATCCGGCCCGGGATTATGAGATAATTTGAGTTTTGAGCAGGCCTTGATTATCATCTCTGCATCGATGTCGACTTGGCCCAAGGTTTGATCGGCAGGGGAACATAGCTGGCCGCAAGTCTAATGTGGTCATCGCTCAACGTCTCTTCGGTGAAAACGCTAGAAAATTTCTCGGAAAATAGCTGGCAAATACCCTGCGGGGTGGAAGCCTTGTTGCCGTGGAGCGACATAGACGACGGAAGGCCTACTTCGTGGCGTTGTTCGTTTACAAATTTCCAGAATTGTTTAGGACGTGACTTGAGCTTTCTCTGTATTCCACGCCGATATTGAAGAAAGCAACGTTTCGCGACTCGTTTGTATTCGTGATTCATGCTTACATAGTGACGACTTAAAATTAGTGTCCGGTGCTTTGTGAATTTTCATAGGGCAGCTCTCTTGCCAGATTTCAAGCAATGAAGTTCGCTCGTTTGCCAAGGTGGACGAGTCGTATGACGATGGATTTTCTTTGGAACGTGTCTGTCTATGACATATGCCAGAACGTTGGAAAATGTTTGAGCGGCTGACTCAACATTGACTGTATCCAAAATGTTATCCCAATCGAAAAGCGAGAGTAGCTCGGCGATATTACGATGATTGGCACGAACAAAATCGTAGGAAACTGTGTCAGGTGAGATTTCGAAGTCATGTTCCAGCTTTGAGCGTAACGTGACCAGTAAAGGCGGATGATGAAGAGTTAGTTTCACTAGAGGAGAGGGAGCTTCGCATAAGAGTGGAGCGGTGTCTTGGGCGCTCACGAAACAGAGGTCCAAGCTGCGTGTGTTCTGGTTGGTGACATGATTAATTTGGGAGAGAGTGGCTGAGCTGTAATTGTCCAGAAGGAACGAAGCATTGGAATGCATGACAGAATTATTGGCATCGGGAAATAGAAACCCACTGTCAGATAATTTCCATGAAATCCCAGGCAGATTAAAGTCGCCTATCACCATAACTTCGTCGGTTGCTTTGGCATTTTCCAAAATTGCGAAAACCGATTGGCAATGTGTTGCAATTAGTTCACGCTCGCGTATGCGGTCGGGTGGAATGTACAGCCCGCAAAGGAATAATGTGCGATTGCCCAATTTGATTGACGTCCAAACTTGTTCCAAACGAGTCCACGAAGGGTTTTCGTGAGCCTTTGCTTTAAATTTTGTACTTATAGCCACTAGTACACCCCCACCTTTTGCTTTATGGCTATTATCGGCATTCCTGTCACATCGAAATACCTCGTAATCTTTGCCGAATACCTGAGAAGAGATGTGCGTGAATCCAGCCAGGTCTCCGTGAGGACGATGATTTTTTTTTTTTTTTTTTTTTTATTTCTTTATTATTGTGGCTTTCAGCCTCCTGGGCTGGTTCGCCACTAGAGGACGATGATGTCGTAGCACTGGTCCGAAGTAGCTATGCGGAAATCGTCGACATCGCTGTTAATACCACCGACATTCTGGTAGTAAATGACAATCTCGTGTGTGGCAGCCGAAGTACCGATGACATCACTAGAATGCGAGGCAATATCAGGCAAAGGAGAAGCTAAATCGTGAATGTACTTGCTCGCTAAAGCAGGTTGGAAGACCCCGGTGTGCATCTGCCCTCAGGGCCGAGACGACTATGCTGTACGGTAGCTGGAATTGGCGCGACTGGGGCAGAGGAACCGGGGACTTCAAAGTGCTTTCCACGATGCGTCTCGGATGTGATGTGCACTGATTCGTCTCTAAATCGGGTAACTTTTCGTACAAGCTGGAAATTGGAAGATATTCAGGAAGCGAAAAGCTGGAATTACACGCGTACTTGCCTGAGATAACAGGCTGGAAGACCCCTCTGGAGCCCTGAACTCAATACCGGGATGACTCTGGTGGCGGGAACACTGGGAACAGAGCTGACGATCGGTTTTTGAATGTGGTACAACTGAGACGAGGGCAGAGGGGCTTCCAAAGAGCCTTGTCGCGTGCATCCCGGTGTTGAAACATGTGACATTAGCTGAGCATCGGGCAAGGTTGATCCGTAGCTGAGACGTTCACAAGAGGAGCTGGTTGATTTTGTGGTTCCACCGTCGAGGACTTCACGATGCGGGTCACGTTTTTTGCTTTATCATCCTCGAAGGGCCGGAAGAAAACGTTTTCCGGCCAAGAATCGCAGGACAATGCTTCCTTCTCCGAATTTTTGTCTATACCCACTTTGAATGAGACAAAATTCAACGTGGACAAATCTTTCCCTTTGGAACAAGTTTTACCACCTTCGGTTTATTGTCGATTTTCAGATGTAGGCATTCACACACCAAGTCGGAAATTTCCTGTTCGGTCGTAGTCGGATGAAAAGCAGACAGATGTATCCAGACGAAATTACGGTTGGTCTGGACCATTTTAATGGTGCTACAGGCCAACTTAGTTCCGCAACTCGATTTGTTTGCTACAATCGACATCGGACGATCACCATTTTCACTTCTACGTCGCTTCGGCGAATTGATTGACGCATTTATTGGCCACTCATGAAATCTTGAGCCACTAGAGTTGAGCCGGAACGGTGTGAGAGGCTTCGAATCAACCTTAGAAGCGAGGGTTGTGACCACCGAGCTAAGCTTTTATGATGTCGTCCTGAATTGATTTAATCGATTCAGGTAAACCACTCAGATCCTTCTCACTGCGGCACATGATGTTACGAAATTGGCAGTTAGTGAACATCGTGGAACAGTCATCATAGTGGAACAGTCATCATAGTTTTCTATAAATAACAGAAATTCAGTATTTTTGATTGCTGGAATTTGGTAAAATGACATATTTTACAGAATTTTCGTTGAAATTACTATTTTACAGACCAAGTTCAGCAAAAAAAAGTACCGAACATAATTTTGGAAATTTGGTGTGTACGTTTTATTCCTTTTAGACCACTGCAATGCATAAAAAGTATGCATTGAATCAATATATCTTATGCATTGCAATACAGTTTAGTTAATTATTATTTTCCGTGCATATTGCGTTACCGGCGTTATATACCTTAGAAGCTTAGACGACTTGTGCAAATTTAATCGAAAATTCGTTTTTGATCCAGTTCTAAACTGGATCGGGTATCAAAATTGGGTTGTCTTGTTGTGTCATAAACGTGATTGTGTATGGTTTTATTTGTAGCTCGTATCGGATTTAGATTGGCGCTTACAATAAGTTCGGGTATCGCAGGTTGGAACTGGTTCCAAAACGAATTCAGTATAATTTCTTTGTCTCCTGAAAGCGCGTGCAAATTGTAAATTTTTCGTTATCAGTGTACTTCCCAGCTTGGACATTGGATAGCTCATAAGGCTAGTGCAGTTTCTTAGAGCAACCTTACCGGTCCGGTATTAAACTCATTTTAGCAGCGCAACACCATTACCTAACACCACACCGAGCGCTGCTAAACGTGTTATAGAAGAATCCAGTTGAAAAGAAGAAGACACCAAGTGGTGATAAATTTGACAGCTCCATGTTAAAGTATAGGGCGAACGTTTTAAAATGCTTCTAATAAATTCAAATGAAATTTCAATTCAA
The DNA here is from genome assembly GCA_034211315.2 of Aedes japonicus. Classification (NCBI taxonomy): domain Eukaryota; kingdom Metazoa; phylum Arthropoda; class Insecta; order Diptera; family Culicidae; genus Aedes; species Aedes japonicus. The sequence continues at coordinate 2,785 of JASCZW010002909.1, read as the reverse complement.
AGCGGTTTGTTGTATGATGTAAGAAAAATCCTAAACTGCAATATAGGGGCATTATTTTAATTTATTTTTTATGATGCTGAAAATGTCTTTATAGAGTAGTTTTGGATTTTTTTCACATCATACAACAAACCGCTTTTAATTAGAATTTCATTTGAATTTTTTATAAGCATTTTAAAATGTTCGTCCTATACTTTAACATGGGAGCTGTCAGATTTATCACCACTCGGTGTCTTCTTCTTTTTTCAACCTGGATTCTTCCATTAACATAGAAGCGAGGCTCTCCGAAAGTATCGGGTGCTCAAACATAGCAGCGCGATAGAAGCGCTGGCAGCGGTTGTTATTTGGTGAAAACTGACACAGTCTGTGGTTTGTTTTTATTGGTGGTCAGCAGTATTATTCGCAGGTAAGTCTAAATAATTTAACGCTTTGTTAATTTTTCGAGAACCACCGATGTATTCAGCCAAATGCCAAAAGAAAACAATGAAAAGCTGTATGTCTCGAAAAATTGATCCAGTTTCCTAACTTAAGATATGAGATTCCATATCTATCAAAAATTAATTGTCTTAACACCTCCTCCGATCAAAATCATTGAACTATAATGTCATATTACCGGGTTGATAAATATTATTTAAGTTTGGAATATTCCAGAGTTCGAACTACAGCAGCTTTAAGTCACAACGATCTCATGTTTCAGTTCATCTTAACAAGGTTCATGAAAATGTATTCTAATCTCCAAACATAACTCAGTGGATCCATTTTCTCGAATTATATTTTGATTTTTAACGAAAAACACTGCTTAAGAATCGGTCATCTTACTTATTTTTCTCACCGTCTTATAGATGAATGCACGAGAATAACAGTTTCGTATCGATTTAACAGCATTTAGCCCTTTGATATAGCCCATCTGCCCCTTAAAATCTAATCAACTACTAATCAGCTTCATATTTTGCAGAACATGAGTGTAACCAAAACTCAAAGAAAAAACTAGAATGGACAGCCCAATGGGGTTGTACGCAAAGTTGACGTAGGACTACGAAGCAATGTGCAATCTAGATCGCTTGATTGTTTAAAGAGTGGCCAAAATTAGTTTCCTTCCTAATCTAATTCCCATACACTAAACGTTCGCACTACAACCTTTATTGATATAGCCTGTCTTGGTATCTACATTCATACATCTTGCTTTCACTACAAATAATATAAATGACATATGATATCAAGATGCTCTATATCACGTAGTATACCTTGTAGTGCGAATGTTATTGATCATTTGGGAAACTTTTACCCAAGAGGCTGGTTTCGTTCACCTCAAATTGCATACGGTTTCTACTAGGCCTATGTGTGTATAACACTGCTAATGTCGAAAACATTACAGCTTCGGCACACGAAAGATATTTTTCGCAATCAAACACCCCAAAACCAAGCCCCCAGCACACCCAAAGACATGTCAACTCTTTTTCCAGTTGTTTTGATGGTCCTGGAAAAGGCCATTTCGAGTTCAAGGGAACAGCGACGGCCACCACTTCATTTCGTCATGTGACTGATTTACCTCGTGAAACCTCGTGTTTGGCTAGCTCTCCCGGCAGCATGATCGAAAGGTGTTTTGAATTTCCAGAGACGTCAAGGCTATCCGCCAATTGATTTAAGTCAGTCGGGCAGCTACGCTTTCAATCCGCTCGGAAATGTCATTTGCGAAGCTGTTCATAATGCCTATCGCTGTGGAGGAAACGACCGAATCGGGTTAAAATGCGGGCGTATCTGCATTAACACAGCCAGACTAGACGATTCTCGTTTCCTGTGCGTCGACTACCAAAACGTCAGGGGTTGCGAATTAAAACGACCGATTTGAAGCTACGGTTATCCAACTGTGAGTATGACGTTGTAGTTCTTACCGAAACTTGGCTCCGGCCCGACATCGGTAACTCCGAACTGTTGTCGGATTACTCTATTTTTCGTTGCGATCGCAGTGAATCCACTAGCAATTTATCGAGAGGTGGCGGTGTGATTGTCGCAGTCAAATGCAATCTACACTGTGCAGAAGTTTCTTTGACAGACTGTAATGAGCTTGAGCAAGTTGCAGTGCGCGTGAAGTTTACCAACCGATCGTTGTACGTTTTTGGCATTTATCTCCGTCCAAATTCCAGCCCAATGCTGTATGCCACCCACGGCGCTGCTGCTCAACATGTTTCAGAAACGTCTTCCGCCAACGATATCATTCTGCTGCTTGGTGATTATAATCTCCTCACCTGCAGTGGAGTTTTGATGATGACGTCAACGGATACCTGCCCACAAACGCATCCAGTGGAGGTATGAAGGTAGTTCGCCTCCCGCGGTGCACCTTAAAACGTTAAGCTCCCTTAACGGCTAAACGAACTACGGAGGGAGCGTCCTACGACGCATTGGGACGGATGCCAGTAAACCCCAACTATGGCAACTGGCTGCGAAAGGAAAATTAGTGGTACCGCGGTGTTCGGGCTGGCGCCTTTGTCGTCTCTCAGTACTATCGGGTGACACCGATAGGAAATGGCGAGGTTCCCACGGCACAGGTCGTCTCCGTCCTGTTAAAACCTTGGTAGGCCTCCAGTACGTTTCATTCTTCACCGCCCGACCTCGCCAGTCTTAAGCGGGAGTAGGCTCAGGGGTCCCTATACCTGTATTGCGCTGATCCGGCTCTGAACACGGTTCCTCATGAAGGGCCGTGTTAACCCTCGCATGGCCTCCCTGCTTGCATAGATAACCATGGGATCACAATAGCGACTACTCCACGTGGGTTTGAATAGCGGCTGGA
>JASCZW010002908.1:0-31562 GCA_034211315.2 Aedes japonicus | reverse complement strand
TATGGTAAAGATTGAACGGAATCAAATTGCACCACTTTTAAATGGCTGTAACTTTTTACCCGTTGGGATTTTTCTATTGAAATTTTGGGTAGAATCGGTTCAATGTGTATTTGTTTACGCTATGTGAGTTTCACTAGCAGATATTCAATCGTTGCGAAGATGGAGTCGGAAGAACAGCAGCGGCGCAATGAAATTTTGCGCACGTACCTCGAAGATCCGGATCTTTCTCATCGTGCCATCAGCATGAAGCTGGGAATGGTACATGCTACGTTGTCTCGTGTTTTAAATCGGTACCACGAACGTTTGACCGTCGATCGGAAAGAAAAGAGTGGCAAAAATGGATCTCCGTATGGTGTTAAGGGTCACAAGCGGGTAGCTCAAGCTTTCAAGAGAAATCCCAACAGTTCAGTTCGAGATGTGGCGAAGAAACTGAATCTAACCAAAATATTCGTGCAAGATACGAAAAAACGTGAAGGACTGCACACGTACAAAGTCCAAAATGCGCCTTATCGCGATGAACGGCAGAATACGATAGGTTAAATACGTGCACGGAAGCTCTACACCCAGATATTGACCAAACCACATTGCCTCGTTATCCTAAGTAACAATTTTAGTTGCATTTCAACTACATGATAAAACTACATTCAAAACTGTTTTTTCCACCAACACCTCCTCTATGCATCTTTAAAGCCAAAATATGTACAAAGTGGCCCACTCTATAGACGGTTATGATAACAAATTAATATAACCTATACAAGACCATCAAGATTTTGAAAATGTTCTAGTGAAAGATGTTACGACCACTTGAGAAACTGCATACAATGTATTGGCTGCTATCAGATCCAGCATAGGGCCAAATGGCCACAGCTGTCAAACTTCACTGTGATATTGTGGTTTGTTTTTGTTGTTCTGCTTTGTTCGATTCTCTGCTCTTCTGATTCATTCAACAGTAAATTATATCTAAGAAAACAGTTTTAGTGTTGTGTGAAATTTTGTTTGATAGCAAAATATCCAAAGCAAATTGAGTTTTATATAGCGTATCATGCTCCAAATCATATGCGCAGCTAATGTAATGGTGAATATTGGCACGATAAAAGCTGAAACTTAATGCGGTTCGGAAATTATGCAAGTTTACAACAACAAAAACAAAATTTAAAGAAATATATTCCATAATTTCAGTATGAATTTCCTGAAAATTGATGTTATTCAATCAGGTTATCCAAAAGAATGCCGAAATTGGTCTCCAATCAACAATTCATTTGCATAACATTTAATAAATACACCAATATTTTTACACATTGCAATGATTTCTTATATTTCAATATGGCGGTTGAAAGAAATCACAGTTCTGACAAAGAGCCAATGAATCTTCGCAATGGCTACTTCAAAACTATTTGGTCATTTGGTCACTTGCCTCAATGCTTATTTGTCGTTTATTGCATTTATTGGAGGCAAAATGGTTTCAAAATGATTTTTCAATTCACCATAATAATATAATATGAATGAGTCCTAAAACGGCATTTCATAACAGCATTTTACGAGTTCATAAAGTCAAAATAAAACCTTTGATAGCAATAAAAGGAATTTTACAAGGCAAGGTTTCAAGGTCGTTGTAAAAAAGCTTTGTAAGTGCTCATAAACCTGACTTAAATATATAACCTATTGGCACCTCTTGGTGCCTGTAATAAAACTTAATAAAACTGGATGATTTTGGCTATGTTACTTGGGTATGGATGATGCGACGTATGCTAAAGCAGACTTCCGGCAGTTTCCGGGGCTACAGTTTTTCACTGCTCGTCATAAATTCGATGTCCCTGAGGACGTTAGAAAGCAGAAGATCAAAGTTTGCCAAGAAATATATGATTTGCAAGCAATTTGCTCGTATGGAAAGCGGAGCACCCCATTCGTGACAACTGGAACGGTCAATGGGCAGGTGTACCTAAAGGAATGCCTCCAAAAACGTCTACTTCCTCTTCTGAGGTCCACGATGGTCCTACGATTTTCTGGTCGGATTTAGACTCGTGCCATTATTCGAAAGAGGTTTTGGAGTGGTCTGGCTGAGGAGGTCAATTTAATGCCGAAGCATCTCAACCCCCCGAACGCACCGGAACTGTGGCAAATTAAAAAGTACTGAGCCATCATGAAGCAGGCACTTTGGAAGCATCCTAAGGAAGTGAAATCAAAGGAAGATATGAAGAAAAAATCGATTGTCACGCAAAAAAACAGTTGGTCAAAATGTTGTACAGGACCATATGAGTAGTGTAAAGAAAAAAGTTCGTGCTTTTGGATATGGAATTGAAATTGAATCAAACAAACGTGGGAAAATATTCATAACGTGTTTTATTTTACTCCCTGAAAGTTTGAAGATAATTGGTTGAACGGGTGAATTTTGCCGAATATTTGTGTGTGTCGCAATTTGATTCCGTACACCCTTTAATTGAGGGTAAAATTTAGGTCCTCATTAATGAACACCGACAATAACTTGTGAATAAGAAACATCTGAAATATTCCTAAATTCTTGAGAACGAGAATCTTCAAATTGTAGGTGATACAGTCAAACCTCGATCGATAAAACGTTACTCAATGTACACCGTGTCCAATATATTCTCAAACACTTTTTCCTGGCATTGGTGTCGTGCAACTACTCAATATGCTTCACGTATGTGTTGGTGTAGTTTTGCACTATGTTTATACAAACGCTTTTAGGTTATGTCCGATTGTTTTCATCCGGTGTTTATCTTTTACCAGCGATGAAGGAGTTTCGTGCTGGGGTGATAAAAAGTTTTTGAAAGGTGAAATCCGAAATTTGAAAAACCTCGAGGAAAAGCGGGATTTTGTGTACCGAACCATCCGAAGGAGCCGTGACACCTGCCTGTTGGATGACCGGAAGAGATCCGGTCATACTCGTACGGTGCGGACTGCACGAGTTGTTAAAGTGGTCAGGGAACGGATTAGACGAAAATCACAGCGCTCTGTACGTAAAATGGCCGCAGATCTGAATGTTTCGAGGTCGTCAATGCACAATATACTGCAAAATGATCTCGGATTCCAAGCTTTCAAGAAACGTAAGGTTCGCAGAGTTACCGAACCTTCCAAGCAGAAACGATTCGAAAGAGCAAGTCTACTTTTTTCGCGGCACGGTGGGGAAGAATTTATCTTTTCCGACGAAAAGTTATTCGTCTTTCAACAATCCCACAATGTCCAGAACGACAGATTGTTGGCTCTCTCTTCGAGAACTGTTTCAGAGAGTGACAGGAATATTCCACGGCTCCACAGTGCTGCGTCAGTGATGGTTTGGGGAGGAGTTTGCAAGCGAGGCAAATTACCACTGGTTTTCATCGAAAAAGGCGTTAGAGTGAATGCCGTATATTATAAAACGGAAGTTTTGGAGAAAGTTGTCAAGCCAAATGTACAAGAGGTGTTTGGAGATGATCACTATGTGTTTCAGCAGGACGGAGCGCCATAGCATACTGAAAATCTCGTTCAGGGCTGGTGCCGAGAGAATTTGACCGACTTTTTGGACAAGAATGAATGGCCTCCCAGTTCACCAGATCTCAATTCCTTAGATTATTTCGTATGGTCATACATGCTGGCGAAGGTAAATGACCACATGGCGTCTAATACGAACCAATTCAAAACCGTAAACGAATTTGGGATGAAATGCCGATGGAATTCCTGCGTGCCGCCTGTGACGGTTTCGAAAAACGTCTGGAGCTGATCGAGAAGGTTAATGGCGGTGTTATTCCAAAACAGATGCTGTAGTAGATCAGTATTATATTGCAATATAATGGGTAAAGTTATTAATAAAATATGGATTATCGATTTGCAATAAATAGAGTTTTATTTTGTATGAGAATATTTTGGGCACGGTGTAAGTTACCTGTATGAAATTTTAACGCGGAAAAACTTCGAAAAACATCCTTATCCAGAGTCTAATATTTGGGGTTTCTGAAACAATTTATCGGACATATGTTAACTTTTTTCACTCATTAGCGATGAAATCAATAAAACAAACTTTTTAGAGAAAATCTGGATTTATTTTTGATTAAGGCGTAGTTGTCTTTGTGGGAAAGCACTTCTCTAGCCGATTTGAATATTATTAGGTGGAAGAATTACAATTTAGAGTAATTTTATTAGGAGATTTACCTGCTGTTCCCTAGAAGTAGAAATCATTGTTTGCAAAAGCAGCTGCACTCAAATGTGAAATGTTCATGCACAGTACCAAAAAATCGTGTAAATTGCGGGGCCATGAGACCGACACATGCAAGCGTCCTTTAGGTCATAAGAATGAGTTGAAAGAGACGATAAAATAAATTTAATCGAATACAGCGTTTGACGAGTTGCGCATATTTCGGTTTCGGGAGACATTATTTCTAATGAAGTATTTGTTTAAGTTCCACAAGTTTTGTCCGAGAAGACTTACATCTCATGTAAAATTTATAACTTCTAAGTGTTTACAACATTTCATATTCATACTAATCGAAGTAAAGGTTTTATGTTTGTTTGTGTTGTGTATGATTACACAAACAACCTTAGGTCCGGACTTTATTTAAGAAAGAATTTCAGAAATCCGCATTAAGCTGAAATTAAGTTCCGTGGAATATTTTAAGGAATAACATGAGACTATGCAAATAGGGAGAACAAAATTATATAGTAAGAAGTGCATCGAAAACTAGTTTCCAACATTTATAAAGCTCTAGCACACCAATTCAAGCACACCCAACGTCACATGAAATTTCATTTGATTTATTGACAAGTAAAGTTTCAGTTTCCGGCGCACACTTTTTACTGTGTGTTGTTAAAGCAAAGATGTCGCGAATTCAAATTAGAGTGCGGGAGAGTTTTTTAGTAAGGATGGAAAATCTGCAAACAGACTCCTGAAGAACTCAGAGTGTGGGGATGAGGGCGCTCAATCCACGATCCACTAAAAACCCACAACTTTCGGTATTACTTCAGGGAGGGGGCTAGTGTGCTCTACGCATCCACTATGTCCAACTACATAGGTCTTTAGTAGTTAGCTTCGCTGACCTGACGCTGATTCGATCGAGATGCTCCTGGATCCAAGCAGGGTTTCGGGACGTCTGGTGGTCCATCCAGATCGTCCGCAATCTCCCTACCCGACCACTTACGGTACCTGCCGAACCTCGCGCCGTATGGTCTCTTCTCCGATCGAGAAAGCCGGGTCGTCCCTGTTCCCCATGTCACGACCGCTTACGACTTCTACGCGCTTCCTCCGCTGTAGTTCGTTTCGCCGTTAAGGGGAGCCTAACGTTTCCAGGGTGCACCGCGAGGATGCGAACTACTTCCACATCCCAAAGATCTGGACGTTAACAAAGCGCCAGTGACCCCAAGTTGGACAAAAACTTTGTTATCAATAAGATAAAATCGATTTGTATGCGTGATTTGGCCAAAAATTCAGAAACTATGTATGGAATGATCAAACAAATCAAACGGCAATATGGCCTCAAAAAATATAAACAACAGGAAATCGCAAAAAAAAAGTTCTAAACAGCAAAAAAATACCAAAAAAGATCGCGGAAGCTCTATGATTGAATGTTGGAGAACGACGATCAGTGCATAATTATGGATGACGAAACTTTCAAAACTCTTCCTGGCCCCCAATATTACACGAATGTCATTGGCAAAGATGTGTCTGACTCGGAGAAGTTCATTCAGGTTGAGTATTTTGGACTATCAATGGGGGAAAGGGACTATCAACGCCGAAGTAACTTTACCGAAAAAAGGCCTACAGAAGCGGCGTTTGCAGTTATACAAGCAGTATACAACTCCTCCTCTGTTCTGGCCGGATATGAAATTTGTCCACTATGCTCATTCGACAATTGAAGAAAACCATATCGATTTCGTGGAAAATTACATCAGCCCACTAAACTGTCCTCAACTCCACCCAATTGCGTGTTATTGGGCAGTTGTCAAGTATATCCTGCAAAAGGAAGGCACAGTTGTTCAGAACATAGACCAGTTCAAAAGAACTTGGAAAACTGCGACGGGAAAATATAGTCGGGCTACAGTGCAGAAATTGATGAGTGGAGTAAAATGAAAAACTCGTTTGTACGTCAGGAATGAACATTCTGTATGAAATTGATCTCAAAATACACATTTACATTCCCATACTAAAATAAATACTGCTTTTTGATTTGTTTGATCAACGTTTATACATAATTTTACATCAAATAATCAATTTGAATATTCACGAGAAGTTTCTACGTCCTTCTCCATTGGACTTTAAAGTTCACATAAAGTTACTGAAGAACCTGAGCTGAACTTCAGAAAGTTCTCTCACAAAATCCATCTAAAGCGCAAACTAAACTTTTGAACACTGTGAATCAATGAAGTTAGAACTTTCCTCCTACTTTCAAGTTTATTTAAAACTGCGATTCAAATCTTTTGCAATTTAAACCAGATACTTTTGTTGCACGATTTTTTTCAACTCGATTTTTTTCACACGATTTCCTGAAAATCACGATTTTAAACGTTTTTTTTATACACGTTATCCATCCATCAATCACCGAATCGGATGCTGTTCGGTGTTATGTTCGGAGCTAAATTAGTCTATTGAGTATTTAGCGACTTACATTTTAATAGGATTGAAATAAATATTTATAATGTCGCCATGCAAAGGCTGTCCGCGTTAAATTTCGGACACCAAAATAAAGATTGGACTCGGAAAAAATGCGACACTTTGTTCTGGGTGTAACTTTTTATCACGTGGGTAAAAATAAATGTAATTTTAGGTAATACTAGTTTAGAGTGTTGTGTTTATGTGTGCAAAATATTAGCGCCTTATCTGTCAAGTAGTTTTCAAGATGCATTCGAAACAAGAAGAGCTACGCCAGCAAATCTTGGGCGCGGTGATCGATAATCCTGGTCAGTCGCACAGATGGGTCGACAAAAGGCTTGGAATCTACCATTCCGACGTGTCCCGCGTTGTGAAGATGTTCCAGGAGACGAAGACGCGCTGGAATCGGCCAAAAACCGAACACGGAATACCCAGAGAAGGCACGGAAGATAAGGCAGTACTTTAAGAATAACCCGAACCTTTCCACCCGCGACGTGGCCAAAAAGGTCAATTCGTCGAAGTGGTTTGTCCAGCAGACCATGAAGCGGACTGGGCTACGTGTTTTTAAGGTCAGGAAGGTGCCAAACCGGACTGACAAGCAAAACACGGTGGCCAAATTGCGTGCGCGGAAGCTGTACCGTGAGTGACTGGTCAAGCCAGGCTGTCTCGTCATGGACGACGAGACATATATCAAGGTGGACACCAAACAAATCCCCGGCCTCGAGTTTTTTGTCGGTACGTCCCGCATGGAGGTTCCGGAAAAGTTCCGGAATAGAGAGATGGACAAATTCGCAAATAAGTACCTGATGCGGCAGCCGATCTGCGAGTGCGGAAGGTACAGCAAGCCGTTCGTTACAACCGGCACCATAAACGGGCAGATTTATCGAGAGGAATGCTCCCAGAAGCGCTTGCTGCCCTTCCTCTGCTCTCACCGTCGTTCCACGCTGTTCTGGCCGGATCTCACTTCGTGCCATTACGCCAAGCCTGTAATGGATTGGTACGAAGCGAAGGGTGTTAATGTGGTCCCGAAGAAGGCGAACCCGCCAAATACACCAGAACTTCGACCGATCGAAAAGTTTTGGGCAATAATGAAGAAGAAGTTGAAAAGCGGAAAAACATTCAAAACCGCTGAAGCGTTGAAAAAAAACGAGAAAAATTGTGCCAGGAACATGGACAAAACCACGCTTAAGATCTCATGAGCAGTGTTAAGAGAAATGTACGAGCATTTCGCTTGGGGGAAAAAATTCGATAAATAAATTATGCCAAAACATAGCTAATATATAGTTATTTGATTTGTGGAAATTTGAGAAGTATCCGATTTAAAATTAATTTTTGGTGATCATTTTTGTGTGTCTCATTTTTTACGAGTCCAGTTTTTAATAGCAGATTTTATTTTACATATAATTAAAAAAACGACAGTTTATTTCGCAAAACTAGAGTTATATCCACATAAGAAACAGTTGACTATGATGTTAATCCTTTTTTCTGTAAAATTCTCAAATTTTGTTGTACACCCGCCATCAAGGTACGGTATCCTCGGTATGTTCCGGAGGGAATAAGGAAGCAGAAACGTTCAAAGTTTGCCAAGAAATACATGCTTTGACAAGCGATCTGTTCATGTGACAAACGGATTGCGGAGGGGAAGTTATCCCGTTGGTCCCGGCCTTTGTGTTGATGGGTGCAATATTTGGAGTCCAGGTCGTCTCTCTGGCGTGAGAAACCAGCCAAAGTGTTGCAATAATAAGCGACTCTGCCATTACTTGGACTCGACGTTTTTCGGTATTATTGAAGAGATTTATTTAACAATGTCAATGTCAAATATTAGTTAACTCAAGGACATGCTTTCTCAACGTCAAACAGGGATTTATCAAGATAGTAATAAACATAAACGCCACAATTTGAAATACTGCTTTACAAATTTTATTCCTCGCTCAATTTTCGACCGTTTATTAAATAAATACTTTCCTCAAATACAGGTACTAGTATATTACACAAATTTACAAGAATGTGATAAACAATAGCATTGTATAGCATGGAGAGTGTACAGTTACTACATTCTCGAGGGGCTGTTCAACCATTCCTCTATGTTTACGCTATTGCTACAACAAAAATGACTTTCTTACTGAACTTCGAAACAGTTTAAACAACGTTCTTAGATATGCCCTCTGTCTAACCGTACAAAATAAATAAAACATAATGCTCCAACAAATATTGTTCGTCTACATTATAAAACAATCTTTCGCACTTTTGCTCTTGGAAGAAAAAATAAAGAAATCAGTGTACAATCCTATCTGAGCTGCTTTACAGAGTGAGTCCAACTGTGATCCGAGTGCGTGACGCGGGGTAGCATTTCATTTATGCAGAGTGGTTGGTTGGATCGTTTATATATATATATATATATATATATATATATATATATATATATATATATATATATATATAATATATATATATATATAATATATATATATATATATATATATATATGCATATATCTACATTCTTTTCTTACTTATCGGTTTTAAAGTTAATTTATTTACAAAACAGGTTTCCTTGCTTAGCTTGCGTTCTTGTTTACAGAGTGCCTTGATTGCATCATGGCGGTTTGTTTCTTCCATCAACTTTTCATCGTCGTATCGCACATTCGCTTCGCAAGGGACGTTCGATTCGTGCTTTTTTTGTACAATTTGTGTATGTTTTCATCAACACTGGGGTTGTTTCCTAGGGCTTACATTATAACATCAATGGGACGCGGGGTTCCCACTGTAAACTCACATGCATTTCATTCGTTCGCTGACGCGCAAATTCCTATTCACTCTTGTATCGATTCGTTCAATCGAAGCTCCCTAACCTTTATTCGTTCGCGGGTTTAAAATTTACATGACATTAGATAAGAAGGTTGAGTTGTATAAGCTACGGCCCGGCCGGTTCAACATCGAATCTACATAGTTTTCTTCTCCTATACTCGTCAGTATCTTCTTTAAGAGGATACTCTGCTATAATACAATGTTTGTGGGTGTGTGGGTGAAATTTACAATGTGAGGTTGTGGTTCAACGGCATCCGCATCCAACCACGGTCATGTCCTGGTAGTTCTTCAGGACGACTTTGTTCTGCTCGTTCAGGTAGAGCATCGAGATGGACGAGAGCTGCGTCGGTACGCAGCACGCCTTCGGTGCCAAATTTGGATTGATTGAGTTGACCAATGTTTGCACGATCGCGTGATTTGTCGTGTTAAGATGATCAGCTATCGGGAACTGGCAGTCGCCATGACAGTAGTACGCTTCATATCCCGGAGGAGCAACAATCCAATCGCTCCAACCAACGTCACTAAAGTCCACGTAGAGAGGCCTCCTCTGACAGGTTTCGCTGCCATTCTTTCGCCGGCGATTCCGCATGGGCGCCCGCCGTGCTCGATTGGCGTTGCTGATCGCATCCCGAATGGGGCGCTGTTTGTGCCGACCATCGTCGGTGTAGGTGAAGAGCAGTGGCTGCTTGTGGGACCACTTGTCGTGGTTTTCGTCTATACTTCGTCGTAGCCGTACGTGATGATGTTCTGGCGTGGACTGTGGTTTTCGCTTGCTCTTGCTGGTGACCTGGATGAAGAGCCCGTGGTTCTGCTTGGGTGACCGCAGCCACCGTTCAACAGCCGGTAGAACGTCTACACTCACCGAGCCGGTTTCGTTGATCTTCACCGATTTGGAGTCGATCAGCAGAAAGGACGGTGCTCGTTTGCCTTTCACGCCCGGTCGAATTATGTCGTACACCAGGATCTGGTGCAGCACGGATCGCGCCCGATGATCCTCGATGGCATCACGGTTCAGGGTGAGCTCGGCTGCCCGCAACTTCTCGCTTCTTGGGATGTTTGACACGTTGAACATCAACCGGAACCGATGGTGGTGTTTGAACCGATCGTCTATATGGCTTTCTGGAAGGGAGAAGAAAAAGGGTGAACGCAAATTAGTGGTGCATTTTTTATCAAATTTATATTCATAAAAATGAATTTCTGTCTGTTTGTCTGAACCTTATAGACTCGGAGACTACTGAACTGATCAGCGTGAAATTTTGTATGGAGGAGTTTTTGAGGCCGGAGAAGGTTCTTAAGATAGTGAGTCTCCCCTCTCTGAGATGGGGGGCTCCCATACAAATGAAGTACATATTTCTGCACAACTCGAGAATTACTCAAGTTAAGGAATCCAATTTCAGCATGTGAAAGTTTTTGGAAATTTTTCTATGGTGGTTTAAGACCCTTCTCCTCTCTGAAAGGGGAGGCTCCCATACAAATGAAACAGAAGTTTCTGAATAACTCAAGAACTAATCAAGCAAATAGAACCAAATTTTACATGTGTAGTTTCTAGGAGGCAAGAATGTTTTTATGGTGCTTTGAGACCCATCCCCTCTCAAGAAGGGGGGCTCTCATACAAATGAAACTGAAATTTCTGCATAGCTCGAGAACTGATAAAGTAAATGGAACCATATTCGACAAGTGGGGATTTTTAAGGCATTAAATTTTTCTACGGTAGTTCTAGACCCTTCTTCTTTCTGGTAGGGAGGGGCTCCCATACAAATGAAACACAAGTTTCTACATAACTCAAGAACTAATCAAGTAAGGCTTGCTTCATTTTGAACTGTAACAAACTTTTGCTCATATTGTGGCGCTCCTGGTGGACGGATTTGGAAGTTCTTGGCGCCCACGTGTCGGGAATTTTGTCAGTTTCACGTATGTATTTTTGACATTCCGCAAATCGACTGTACTTTGTAAACAATCAACATGGAAGCCGAAAGAAGGGAAAAAATTGTGCACAGTTATTTGGAAAATCCATTGTGGTCTGCATCTAGGCTAGCTAAACAGCTGAAATTGCCCAGAAATACCGTATGGCGCGTTATCAAACGGTATAAGGAAACATTGACGACGATTCGGAAGCCTCAAGCCAATCGTCGGAGTGGAACTGTCGACCGGAAACTGCGTGGTAAGATTTTGAAGACGATTAAAAGGAATCCCAATCTGTCGGACCGTGATTTGGCCAGAAAATTTGGTGCTGCCCATAGTACCGCGAGGAGAACTCTACTCCGGGAAGGAATAAAGTCGTATCGAGCTAGCAAACAGCCAAATCGGACCATAAAACAGAATAGTGTGGCCAAAATCCGTGCTCGGAAGCTATACGACCAGGTGCTGACCAAGTTCGACGGGTGTCTTCTGATGGACGATGAAACCTATGTCAAGGCTGACTTCTGGCAAATCCCAGGTCAAAAATTTTACTTGGCAACGGCTCGGAGGGATGTTCCAGCCAAATTTAAATTTGTTTTTGCCGACAAATTTTCGTTACAAATAAGACAATGACGTCGGAACTATACCAAAAAGAGTGTCTCCAAAAACAAATTTTGCCGTTCATTCGATTCCACGACCATCCCGTAATGTTTTGGTCAGATTTGGCAAGCTGTCATTACAGCAAAGTCGTTCAAGAATGGTATGCAGAGAAAGGGGTCCAGGTTGTTCCGAAAAACCTTAACCCACCCAACTGCCCCCAGTTCAGCCCTATTGAGAAATACTGGGCAATCATGAAGAGGAGACTCAAGGCAAAGGGAAAGGTTGTCAAAGACATCAATCAGATGAAGACCTGGTGGAATAAGATAGCTAAAACGATGGACGAAGAAGGTGTGCGCCGCCTAATGAGCCATGTTACAGGAAAAATTCGAGAATTCCTTCGAAACCGTGACGAATAATTTTATCCGTATTTTTTTTTAAAAGTATGAAGAAAACGCTACACTTGTATGAAAAAAGATCTTGAATTCAATAATAAATAACTGAAATACAGGCAATTGTTTTTGTTCCAATTCTATCTGAAGCAAGCTTTAAATGGAACCAAATTTGGCGGCAAGTAGAAGTTTTCAAAGGCAAGAAATGTTTCTATGATGGTTTTAGACCCATCCGTCTTCTGTAAGAGGGGGGCTCCCATACAAATAAAACACAACTTTCTGCATAAGTCGAGAACTAATCAAGCATATTGAACCAAATTTGACATGTGAAGGTTTTAAGATGAGAGAAATGTTTTGATGGTAGTTTGACACCCCTCCCCGTTCAGAAAGGAGGGGCTTTCATACAAATGAAACACGAATTTCTGCATAACTCGAGAACTAATGAAGCAAATGGAATCAAATTTGGTATATGGGGGGTTTTAAGAGCAATGATTGTATGGCGATTTGGGATCCCTCCCCTCTGTGGAAAGGGGGGCTTTCATACAAATGAAACACAAATTCTAACCTTGCATGACAACTATCCAGGCATCTAAAACACAAAATGTGATGTTCTCGGTTAAGGGAACGTCCATTATTTATGTCACACAAAAAGTGACTTTTTATAAACCCCCCCCCCCCCCCCTTGTCACGTTTTCTGTATGGACCATCATTTTTTTTATGGATTACCACGTTTTCTCAACTTCCTCCCTCCGTGATATAATTTATGGACCTTCCCATTTTATTGCAAGCGTAGTAGCGCTCGCACCGGGTTCAGCTAGTATACAATTAAAGCTTTCGCTGCGGAACGTCCATAAAGTATGTCCATTAAAAAAATCTTATAACCCCACCCTTCCTCTCATCTTAACGTATTTTTTAAAGATATGAAACAGTGTTTGTCAGTTCCCATAAGGTCTAAAATTTATCGAAGGTGGAATCACTCAAATATGAGAAAAGGAAGATAATACGACAACATTCATCTGATTCAAACCGAAGGTGTTGATTTGTAGACTAGTCCACTTCAACAAGACTTAGTAAAATTTGAGTTACTTTAATTTAGATGAAATTGAATCAAAAACGACTGATTTACGAATCAAGTGAAATTTCTGGTGGTGGTTTATTTGAGATAATTTCCCCCGGACAAATTTCAAATGCCTGCAACTCAAACAATCCACGATTTGAAAACGTAAAATTTTTTGGACGACGTATTCCTCTTCTCAGAACCAGGAAAAAAGTGTTTTGCTGCATCGCAGCAAAGTTGTTGCCTGGCAATTTTATGTTAGATCGATGCTACTTTGCGCTGCTGCCGTCACCTGCAGGCCACCTGCTCTATCCAGGAATTTCTGGGCGCAGTGGTGTTTACGATTGTTGTTTCGCGATTTGGGTGCCAGGTGTTCCACCTTGTGTTCCGCGCAATATCAACACTGGAGATTTAATTCGAGCCGCACAGCGTTGGGTCTGGTGGGCAAGGGGCTCGGCAGCAAGGGTAAGAAAATCTCGCGCGCAAACTAATCAATATCGATCGCTCAGACAGGTCCCGCAAGCGTCCCCTTGAGGTAGGCCGACCTGAACCGCCACCTGTGCCGCGCAAAAAGGTGATCCCCAGCGAGCGGCTAATAAAGAGAAACGTAATTTATTTCTGTTTGTTGAATGGATTCCGCGAATGAATTTTGTCTGGTGAATATCTGTAAACATGCCGGAATGATTACCAGACCGGCCATTAGTCGGGTTGGCTAGGGAAGAGGGGGATTGGGGGTGCAAATTTGTGTTGTTGATGCCGCGTGCCGCCATTTTGCTGCGCCTTTCTGTCTCGAACGAACGCTGCTGCGCGGCACCTGGCAACCAATACACACTGGATCAGGCTGGGGCGGAAAAGTGCGCCATTTCGATCCGCCCGGGGTGTTTGTATGTTTGGAGATCGGAGCAGCGCAAATTGGCCCCGAATTTACGCGGAAAATTTGCATCTGTTGAATTGGTTCAGCGGTTTGGGGGGCTTGAGGGGTGGGGTGTTTAAGAAATGAGGCTAAGTGATGAGGTAATCCTCGAAAGGATGAGAGAGTGGGACTGAGGTCCGGGTGTGCCAGAACGTGATATCGATTAGTGAGGTGCAGCGTCAAAACCTGAAGCCGATCTGAACAGTCGACTTTGGATCGCGACTCTGGGTCTGCCTTTAGCTGGTGTAGATGGTGGGTGCGCGCTGGCTGGTGTAGAGAATTGGTTGATATGTGTATGCAGTAAATGGTGGATAAAGTGTTTGTTTATTGATATATTTGACAGTTGTGCTGAGCAGTTTCTTGAAAACTCTCACCTATTATGCGCCGCAAAGCAAAACCTTGCACCCGGTAGGTTGTTGTTGTTTACGATGACGACGGTTGAAACAAACGGTTCGTGGAAAACATCACGGATCGGGAAACGGATTTGTGCGATTGTTTTCTTGAACTCGACCCCATGGTGCATTGAGTCGTTAATCAATTACACTTTCTGTTAACAATCAAGTTTGTTCGTGAAATATTCAAATATTGTTTTGCGATCAGGGTTGTTCGTTGATATCTGAAATATTACGGCACATTTGGCGCTAACGTTTGCATTAAAAAATATGGACTTTTTTAGGATGGTGATAAAAAAAAGTTAAGAAAGATAATTGCTTTTGATCAATTTCTCAGGGAAGGTAGTTATTTAAGCTAACTTGCAAAAAAATCTACGTCTTTGCGAGCGACCTTCCGACAGTTAACCATGGTGGACGAAAACATGCGTATTGGAGTAGATCTTACGCTTCAGGTTGGCCCAGAAATGCTCGATGGGACGCAGCTGGAGGACGTTCGGCGGGTTCGCCGACTTGGGTACCACTCCATCTCCTCTACCGATCGCTTCGAGTAGTGGGCCGACGCCATATCCGGCCAGCACACCGTGTCTTCGCCCTTATGGTATTTTTTGATGAACGACACAACTTCCGGCAGGCATTTCGTACTTTAAATTTCCCCGTGCACGGCCAGTCTGAAGCGAAAAAGAGCGACTTTGATATTCCCTTCTCGCTGATTGTCAGCCACAGCAGCACCTTCTTGGGGAACTTGGTATGTGAAGTGAACTTCACCGCGGAGCCTACTTCCTTCGTGGAGTGCCCTGCCAGTCGTTGCCATCCCGGGTGAGATAGGTCTCGTCGTCCATCACAACCGCCGGTTTGGCCGGTTGAACCGACCTCCCGGTCAAGTGCACGTAGCGATGTAGCCGCTTTTCCTTCGGTCTTCCTCTTCAGCATCCTTTGGAGCTTCTTGTCGCTCAGGGTCGTCGGCCGTCCGGAACTGGGCTTTCTTTCGATGCTCTGATTATTGTCTAAAAATTTGCAAGATGTTGTAGATGCCGGAACGGGCGTTTCCGGCGTCCACAAAGTGCCGCACGATGTTCGTTTTCGACGCGGCGGAGTGCCGTTCTTTGAACGCGCACACTTCTGAACGGAGTTGCTTCACTGTTATTGCCATCACGGTTTGAGTTCGACTGATAGAGCATTCAAATTAGGTTTGCTGACTTATGGGTTACTTAGATTGATGCTGCACTGGTAGTTTTGTCAGTGCGGGTGAAGGTAAACCGATGAAAAATCGGCAATGTTCGTCCATTTTTTTAAATGCAAACGTTATCAACTCGGCTTATAACCATTTTGTGATATGGTGCAGTGCTCCATAGCCATACTTCGCTCGGTAGCAACTCCTAGACACGTTGCATGGGTTAGAACAAAAGGTCATGCCGTGAGCAAAATGGTGTTTACGAGAATATTAGTGAAAATGTTTTGTTTTCGTTGTTTTGAGACGGTCGACGAAAATGGGCGCCCTACGATGGAGTAGCTACTCCCGACTATGATCAATATTGGTTTTACTTTCTCGCACAGAGTAAATTTTTAACAACGTTTAACAGAAAAACCAAAGGAGGAATGGGAACCTACCAAGGTACAAGCTTTTAAAGATCTTCATCGTGAAATGAATAAACAATTTTCTCGGAGGAGTTTGAAATAGGCTCTGGTTACGAATGAACGTGTTTTCATTTTGCTCGGGTAATTTGTGTCAATCGAGCGTTTTATTTAAGAAAATTATAGCTTTGAATTTATCGGATTTTTTTTCTACAGACATTAGTGAGTTCATCTCTAACTTTGGGGTGTAATTGTTAGACTGCGTAGAGCCGGCCATAAACGGTTGAGCTGATGCTGTGTTGTGCAATTTTCAGTTCCGAAATCAAAAGAGGCCTACTGTTTTGTTGTCGGGTATATGGTTTTTCTTCTTTTGTAACGCGTTATATATTGTTTGGTTTTATGAATAATCGAGCAACAGACAAAAAAAAAGATTAAAAAGCCGCATTTCAGGTAAGATATGGCAGCACGATAAGTATTGTGAAGAAATATATTATTAATACAATTCAGACTAGTAAAACATGATTTTTTTGGATTAAAATATATCAATCATGTGACAAATATTGTTCCTGCGGAAAAGCACACACTTGGATTTTTTTCAAGAAATTTGTAAAATTTTACTAAATTCTCAACAGTTGAACGCTGATTTCGGTGTATTTTTACAGTTATATGTGTAAGTTCTATCGAAATTTGTAAAATTACCAAAATCCGTTAAGATACCGAACGTTCAGATGTTGAGAATTCGGTAAAGTTTTACAGATTTCTGTAAAATCATCAAAGTATGCAGGTAAAGGCTGTTACGCCCCTCGCGCACCGCTAGCACGCCTCTAATGTTGGGAACTAGGACAGGACCTGTCAGCTCAGAAAGAGATGCCCTCTTGTAAACTTATGTTTGCTAAGATACGGGGGTCGCTCCAGTGTTACCAGATATGTTTACACAGTAATCCCATTGAAAAAAAAAATTAAAAAAAAAAAAATTTGTCGATTTTTTTTATACTGTTAAAATCAACGTTTGAAAATTGTCAATATTTTGAATAGAGAGGTCCAAGAGTTTAAGACTTCAATAATACGAAACTGCTTTTTCCAGAAAGTATTATTTTTAGGAAGAGCGATCTAAACACCCAAGAGTTTATCATTTTAAAGTATGATTTTCATAACTTACGGTATTAACGAATTTTTTTTGCTAGCTTTAAGGAAGCAGTGTGGATGTACTTTAAGGAATAAAAAAAGGCGCCACAAGAAAATTAATTATCTTTGATATATAAGATCAACTAATCTTTAATTATAATATTGAGCAAATTACTCTTAAGCTTGGAAAAATTTCACCTCGTAGACTAGACTATGATGTAGTATCTTCTCCCAGCATAGGTTCAATGCTTTCAACTATTTCAAACTTGGAGTATTCCATTTTCCATTGGCATTTCTTTTGCCGTTCGGGAAATGATGATGCATCAAACTCAACGTTAATTAATGAGATTTCATTGAATTTCGTTGATGCTAACGCAGCAAATTCTTCTGTGGTGAGAAAGCTTGACCAAGAGAATGTTTTTCTTCCTCGCTTGCGTTTCCAATGCAGGCCTTAACCCACTCTCGGCGAACGATTGAATCTCTCGGGAATCGATGAAAATGGAGACCCGGATGTGACACGTCAGTGCGACCACAATTTATCACTTTGCACTTCATTGCAAACTGATTTAAAATAAACCACTGGAAAAGTGAACTTTTATTTCTGCATTTGTTCTAGTTGTCACAAACGAAAAAAGTAAAAAAGCAGTGACTACTAGCAACACGGCCAAAACCAACAACAGACTGCATGTTTGAGCCTGCTTGTAACATCACTCGACGGTGGCGGTAGGGGCAGTGGTCACAGCGACCAATAAAAACGGTCTTTTTTTCAGGTAAATGTCACCAACTTTGCACTAACAGCTGGCAGGTGCTGTTTTAAGTTAGAATCGAAAATCTTTGACAGTGGTTTGCTTACACTTCTATAAAGAACAGTGGTGTAAGTTTGATCAAAGTAGTCGATTGCGTTCAAAAATAACGTCAAATGGAACTCGAAATAAGAAAAGAAAACATTGAAACTCTTTGAAAGAAATAAGTAGACCTACGAAAAAACTGGATCCAGTGATCGTCAGCTGCGCAGCAAGATATTGAGGTGCGTTAAAGCCAACCCCGGTCTTTTGATCAGAGATGTGGCATTAAGGTACAACACCAACTTTCAAACGGTGCGGAACATCCTTGCCAGGGAAGGCTACAATTCGTTGAAAGCCAGTAAACATCGGAACCGGCACACGAAGTAGAATTCCGTGCCGAAAAGCGTGCAAGGCTCTTGTACGACCGTGCTATAACGAAACACAAGGGATGCACTTTGCATGCTGCCAACAAGATCGACTTTTTGCCCAAACTCATGAATCCTCCGAATTGCCCGGAATTTCTGGGCAATTTCAAAGCAGCAACTTTAACGAAGCGGTGGAGCAGTCAAGGACATGCTGCAAATGCGGGAAAAATAGAAGAAGTGCACTGATTCCGTGTCCGTTTCCATTGTGCGAGGGCTGATGGGCTCTATCAAGAGTAGAGACCGAAATTTTCGCTAACTTGAGAAGAGAAACGTCCTTTTTCACCCGCTTGGAGAAACAGATGAGAATGTGAGAAGCGAGAGACAGCACACGGCCAAACATTTTAACTCAGTTTTGAGTCGTTTTTGACTCACTTTCCTCGTTAGTGGAGTCACCCAAATTTGAGTAAATGTAACTGGTATTGGCAAGTTGACAAATCAAAAACATCCATCTGATTTGAGTCGATGTTTTTGATTTGTCGACTTCTCAATCCCAGCCACATTTACTCAAATTTGAGTGATTCCACTAATGACGAAAGTGAGTCAAAAACGACTCAAAACTGAGTTAGAATGGCTGGCCGTGTTTCGTGAGAAAAGCAACGGCGATTTATAATTTTCGGAGAGCATGAGTAGCTGATAAATCGTTTCGTTTTCAGTGAATCTTAGATGCTGATAATTATTTTTCGCTCACTTTTTGACGCACCATGTGATGCACCAATCTTCATGCTTGTTTTATTCTGACATTATAACACAGAGAACAGACATCCAAGCTAGAGTGCCCTCCGTGTGTAAATTTCTGTAACTGCCATTGTAAAATTACAGCTTGTTTCGGTTAGTTTTGGTGATTCGTATGTTGATGGCGCCACCTGCGTACCTTGAGATTTGATAGGCTGTCAATTTTAGTTTGGTGAAACCTAGACTAGGCGGCGCTGATTTTCCAACGGTTTGCTTTTGAAAATTTACACAGTAAATTGAGAAAAAAATGTTCGAGCCTAGATGTCTGTTCTCTGTGATTATAATTCGGTAAAAAGCCAATTTTTCTTCATGTTATGACTCCTCTTTTTGGCAACTCGTATTCGATCTAGGTAGCATGTTTTCAGTGAAAAATGTGACATGAGAAAATAATATCTTTGAATTTTTGAGAGAGATATTTTCGCATATGCAAGAGAGAGGATAATGAATTATCGGCGAAAAAGGAGAGATGAAAATGTGAACGGTTCGCTACTCATTGACAACCTGCTTGAGAGAGAGCATGGTTTTCACCCAGCTGAGTGAGAATTTCGATTTCTGATCAAGAGAAAGATTCGAGATTTTGTTCGATCTGGAGAAGTGCAACCATCTGATGCTGTAACAGTGAAGTTTTATTAAATGTTCTGTAAAGCAACCATTAATGGGCTTTATTAACTTATTGAACACGAACTGCAGATCTTGTTGTGCGTACCAATTTACTTTTAGTCAGCCTCTAGCCTAAGAGTATCAAAGGAGTTCTTGGCTGGTTTGGAGCTCATGGAGTGTCATGTGAAATCATACTTTCGTGAGGTACTACTCAATTCCAAATCGAATCAATGAGTTTGGTTTTACCTGATGGAACAAACCTTAACTGACGGAACAAGCATAACTCTACTTCGGTGAAGTCCTTAGGTACTGATGGTGAGAACCGTTGGCATCTCTTTCCATCTCTTACCAATTGTGGTAGACGTTTTCTCCATTATATGTAAACGTTTTGGTTTTATTTTTTATTTTTTTTTACGATATATTTTTACATTCCCGGACAATTTTTTAGGATAAAATGCATCAGTGATAAATTGTGGAGAGCGGAGAAGATCTACTGAAGGGTTAAACTTTCTTAGTGCAGACTGTTTCCGAAAAATAGAGTTGATCTAACTTTTTCAAGAGATTTGAGTGTATTATCCAGCGTTTGAAGAAGGGCACGTGAAATACGCGGTTTTCAATTGTAATACCCGACCATTAACTTGAGAGTTGTGGTAGACCATTAACTTTTTTTTTTCTTTTTACAAAAATGATTATTTCTCCTTTTTCGAACTAATGATAGGACGCAGTATTGAAGGAGTTGTGCGTTTTTCGTTATTGGAGGCGCCACCACTTTTTGGAAAGCCTCCATTCACAATTCTCACCTATTTATCAGACCAATGTTGCGTCATTAAGCCGAAGTACGCTTAGCCAAAGTGCGTTATGCTGGAGTGCGATAGGCCAAAGTTCATTAAACCTTAGTAAAGAACATTTCGTTTTTTTATGGGTACACCTAGAATCTGCTCTAAGAAAAACATTACGACTTAATTTGCATCTGTTCATTTAAGGCGTGTTTTTGGCATAGCAATCTTCATAATTCTCATACAAATTACGGGCATAACGAACCATTTATCAGCATATGCCAATCCTTCAAACGCTATCTCGGGGAATTTGCTTTTCATCTTTCTGGTTCTACTCTTCGACACAGGTTTTATCAAAAACTCGTGGTCCTGCCTAACAATGCATGTTCGGTACTTCATATTGAGGCTAGTTAGTGCTTAGTTTTAGGTTATTGCTTTGGTCTATATATAAGAACAAAACTTGGCTCTGTTAAGTTGATTTGATTGAGCCTGTATAAATAACAAGATGGAAAAAGCCTTAAGGTGAATCGCTGCTCCATGTATTTTTTCCTATCTTTTATCTCGCTCTCGCAAACTCACCTTGCTATTTCAAATTTATAAACCTCGATTGTTTGTGAATGAACATCGAATCGAACTCTATCAGATTGCTCACAGCAAGTAAGCATACAGACTGATGTGATTAAATTTTCAATATCTAGTACCGACTCTAAGTTATATCAATTCTAAATGTTGAGATAATGACTGTCATCAAGAATGATTCAGCATAAGCCCTTAAATCATTTGGAATCAATGTTAATTTCTGTGAATATGAAATAAATAAGAAAACATATCTTTGTTAAGCTGATCCTCACCTGAGGATCCATTTGTGAGAAAAACTTAACGCTTAGTTAATAGTTTTCCATAAGCATTCCGAATAAGAATGAGTGGGTTATTCAAACGACAACTCCAGCATGCAATTTACGAAATATTTCAGTACTATCGTCATACACTAAAAAAAATCTGAAATACTTCTAAAACATTTGCTAATGAGCGCATGTTTTAATTTGACAAACGTATGGTCTAAATTGTGATATAATTGAAAATATTATTCTTCAAGCCTTGATTCATACGAATAACAAAACTTTCAGCAAATCTTTTGCCTCCAACCAGCTTTGACCGAGAAGAAAGAACCGCTGCACCGATCGAACCCGGCATCCATGTGCATTCAACTTAAACAACACAACATATGTGCAGCTGTGACCGGCTCGACAGATATTATTGCCTTCATTATAAGTATGTATGAGTACGTATAATGCTGGTCAATCTTTCGCTGTGTCGTGTTTCGCTGCCCTCCCGTGTCAGAGAGCCTTTCGCGAGTCGTTCAAGGCAATGCGTAGGTGTATCAGGTGTTACTTATCTGGGGGACTCATTGGACAGCGCTGCTGTCAGACAACGTGTTTGTCTCCGGTTTGGTTGTTCGCTAGGAATGCACGACAGAAATCCCTCCCTCCCCCTCCCTCGGATCGACCGGCAGCTCACAGGTGGACCTGTTTGTTACCGAACTACTTTTCGAAAGCTCTGCGGGGCTTGGATTTCGGTGTGCATATTTCTCAACGCGAACAATTTACGATGCGTCTCCATCGGTAAACAAACGGCTTCGAGCGTTCGATTATTGCCCACCGCCAGCCAGAGAGTGTAGGTCAATCTCGGTTGGAGGAAAACGGTTTTCCTTGAACCCGCACACCCCAGCTGGAACTGATCATTTCGAGCTCGTGCAAATTAGATGCTACGCACACATACACACATTACTATGGTGTCGGAACGCTTCAACTTTTGACGATTTGTGATTGGATCTAGGAGAGTGAAGCGGAACGAGCGCACGCAAACAGGAGAGAATTAATTACGTAAACAATCAAGTTCAATAAATAAACGTTTACGGGCGGATGAGACAAAGGGTTGCAGCCAAGGTCCAAAGTGGAAGTTGGCGCCGGGGGTTGGATACAAGACAAACTAGCACTAGTTAGTCGAGGTAATAAATTATCGATATTTCAATAGCGACTACTGGAACCCTCCTCGGCTTCTGGTATTCTTCAATTTGAATAAATTCCCGATAAATCTTCTGAAATGGCTCCACACACCCCAGGTAATTGGATTTTCCATGAAACCGACGCAAGCAGGCAAGAAATGCATGCGCAACGACGACTGTTTCTAAGGGACTTGGAGCAATGAAAGTGATCCAATGCCAACTGCAGTCTCCATCTGTGGTGGAGTGAAGAAAAGGCTCCACAGCACAATCAAAGCGAGAGATAGAGAGAGCAAGGTGCCCCCCGAAAAGATGCTCATCGTCGTCGTCGTCGTCGTCGTCGTCGTCGTCGTCGTCGTCGTCGTCGTCGTCGTCATCACCGTTTAGTAACCTGCCAAACTGGCCGTAGCACGACCGTTTACAATCACTTTCTTCCAGCTGCTGACTGGTCCGAACCGGTGCAGTCGGGGTGGTGCGTAGACCGTCGGTTGTAGTTCCCTTTCTCTATCTCTCGCACATCACGGGGTCCCTTTCAACTGACCTTAATTCGTACTTGAACGTAATGTGAAAATATAAATTCCACAATCTCTTGCCAGCCGGTCAGGGATCCGGCCAAGTTATGATGTTTTGCCAAAGCTTCGCGGATAGTGGCAGCAAGTTGACTTCGATCGCTGTATCTGCTCTGTCTACCAGCCACGGTTTGCCTCATACCCTTCAGATGTTGGAAACGGCCTTGCGAAGGCAAATGTGTGAGATTATTTAAAAAAAGAGGTTGTAAGCGGAAAGTACTTGGATGAGGCTGTGAGTGTTTACCCACAGCACACGACAAATGAGAGTAGCTCCACATTGAAGCGGAGTTCGACTTAAAAGTTCATGCTGTAAATTCTCTTGGAAGAATGTACCATCTAGTCTGGGAAAGAATGACTTAATTTATTAAAGCTTCGGTTACTACTCATTTAACAGCACAACTGTTTAATATATTAAGTCAAATTTGACTTAGTTAGTTACTGCGACCATAGTACTTTGGGGCTGTTCATAAACCACGTAGACAATGGGGGGGTTTCGAAAAAGTCTACGTTTGTCTACGATGGGGGAGGAAGGGATATACCAAAAATCTACGTAGACATTTTTTTTCTCTCTGCAAAACGGATATTCAAACCCTATACGCAGAGAAAAATACCGTCATAACAAACATATTCCAGGTAAATCCAAACATAACATTAGTTTATTTTAGCCGCAAACATAAACTTGCTTTCTTTCTAACATATTCTATGTTTAATACCAACCCTAGTAGCACACTTGTTG
The DNA here is from genome assembly GCA_034211315.2 of Aedes japonicus. Taxonomy (NCBI): domain Eukaryota; kingdom Metazoa; phylum Arthropoda; class Insecta; order Diptera; family Culicidae; genus Aedes; species Aedes japonicus. Next base: position 7,606 of record JASCZW010002908.1, on the reverse strand, counting down.
TCATTCGGTTGAGATATCATAAATATGACTTGCTAAGTCATAATCAAGTTACTACAACTAATAAACGTCGTAGTGTGCTACATGGGAAGTGACAGCGATGTTTGAAATTAAAATCATATTATGTTTATTTTCAACATATTATTGATACGATTAAACGTAAAATTTGTGGATTCTACTGGTTGCGTTCTAAATTTAATTTATTTATTCTATGAATCTTTGTTATCTTAGTCCTGGATTGAGCTCAAATGCTAACATGTTGCAGTTTCAACAAGTTTGCTCAGAGATGCACACAGTTTCGAGCCCTGAACTTTGTTAAAATTGAAACAATACATCAAATCAGTATTATATGGCAGCTAATTAAATAATTGAGCATAACATCCCGTTCACACTACAACCTATATAACGTTATATAGACTATCTTCATGCTAGCATCTATTCATCCAAAGACTGAATAATAGAAGCAAAACAAAATTTACACATTATTCAAAAAACCGATTGTTTATTTCACAATCATAGATTTATATCTACATTAGAAACAGTTGATTAAGATGTTAATCCTTCTTTTTGTTAAATTCTGAAACTTTCTGTGGCACACCCGCGATCAGGTTCCGGACGGTATCCTCGGAAACGCCCGCCGTGCCGATTCTCCATCTTCTCTTGAAATCGTCGGTGCCATTTGATTTCTTCTTAGTTTCGAAGAGTTTCTGCTTAACTAGAGCCCAGTACTTATCTATTGGGCGAAGTTCTGGACAGTTTGGTGGATATGCTGTTTTTGACACGTATTCGACCTCTTGTACCCTATACCATTTCAGGACGGATATCGCATAGTGACAAAACAGACTGGAGTTTCTTGGCAGAATCGCGTACCGATAAATTCGTGTTTCGCTGCCGTTCGTAAAAAATGCGTGCCCACTTGATTCGACGTCATTTTACTGAATGTAACAAGAATGTAAACATGTTGTCCTAAAGTAGAGAGTTTCAGCTGTCACATGAGTGAACCAATTCTGCGATCCGGGAAATAATTCAAAATCTACACGTAAATAAAAGTGCCCGAAATTAACGTTGACAGGCTATTATTATATATTGTCAAATTTATCACCACTCGACGTCTTCTTCTTTTATCAACTGTGATTCTTCTATTACAATCGATAGAATATCCAGAACAAAGCAAGTTTTTTAAAGCAACAAATTTCACCAGGGAATGTGACTATTGTCGGCAGCCTCTGTTTTATTCGGCTATTATTTAATTTGAACTGCGCGTGAATAAAATTTGTTCTATTATTAGCAACGTAATCAGCAGCTATTTTCTTGAATGCATTTGGTTTATTACGTCAAAAACGGAATGTTATACTATATGAAAAGTAATCAAATAAAAGGTTACTAACAAAGTTATCACATGACTATATTCAGTGGAGTGCTTTGATGGAAGAATATAAAAAATTAGTGGTTTGGAAATCAGTTGCCGAAGTTAACATTTTCATCACTTTCCGTTTTGTACAGTGTACACATAAAGAAAATCTGAATTTTCATTTTGATGTAGATATCAGAGCATGTAAAATAGTATTTACTTCCACACGAAGTAGCAACTTGCATAAAATAGTTGTATTAAAGACGAGATTTTGTGTACAGCATTATTGGCAAAGCGTGTCCCATTAGGCTGATGCAAAATTCGAAATATTTGCTCCCCTGAGCTTAATCCACGTCAATTTCGGTCCTGATAGTCCCCAAAATTTTTTAACACATTTGGTTTTCATTTGGCTTCGCACACGCTATTCAGAGTTTGTATGGGAATTAGTATGAAGAATCTCAAACTTACATTTCCAGATCCCTAAAATCTTAATATTATGTCCTTAAACCAAATCTTATTAAGATTCATATAGTGCAAGTTGCCAACTATCAAAATGCCGAAGATACCTGACATGTAAATTGTATACAAAAATAGTTATTCAACAAATATAATAATAAGAAATAAAAATATGTAATATATATAAAATAAATAAATAGAAAATATAAAAAATATATAAAATAATATATATAAAATAAAATATATAAAATATATAAATATTAAATATAAAAAATATATAAAATAATAAGAAAACAAAAATAAGAATAAAACATCATACCTTTGCCAGTGTTTGTTTGTATTTTATGTTTTAGTGAATAACTATTTTTGTATAGAATTTACATGTCAGGTATCTTCGGCATTTTGATAGTTGACAACTTACACTATATGAATGTATATAAGATTTGGTTTAAGGACATAATATTAAGATGTTAGGGATCTGGAAATGTAAGTTTGAGATTCTTCATACTAATTCCCATACAAACTTTGAATAGCGTGTGCAAAGCCAAATTAAAACCAAATGTGTTAAAAATTTTTGGGGAATATCAGAACCCAAATTGGCGTCGATTAAGCTTAGGGGAGCAAATATTTCGAATTTTGCATCAGCCTAGACTGTCCCATAACTTTACACGATTAATAATGTTAATTTGAAAGTATTTATTGTAGTATATTATTGACAGAAACTCACACAACTTTTTCGATCTGTGTACGAAACGAATTTTGCGAAAATCAGCCAACCACTGCTGGTCTTCTATTGTTGTCGTACATGTCGGTGTTGCAGCTGGGATGGGTGGGATTCATTAATTTTATCCGAAACCGTCGTCAAACGGTGTGGCTTCTTCGACATTCATTATGTAACTACTCACGAGTCACTATGGCTTAGTGAGAGCAATTTTTGATTCAATAACAGCTCTTTCCAAAGTATAGGTAGGATCAGATGGACAGATGGTCAAAAAACTGTAGAAAACTACTAATGTTTGCGTTTTTTTATTCGAATTACATTTCGAGTTGATAAAACAGAGTCGTTGCATAAAACAGACAAGATTTGGCCATTATTTTGCTTTAACTTAGTTGAGATATTGCGTCAATGTATGCCAAATCTAGCCCTCAAAATGAAATGTAATGATTGTTTTTCTAAACTGAGTGATCTACCTTATCAAGCTTGTAAACAAAGTATTGTAGACGTTTCCCTCGATAGTTGTTGGTCACTTACGCAAAACATCATCTTGTAGAGGATGTTTTCCGATTCCAAATTATATATGAATTTATATAAAAAAGAACATCAGAAGGGGAACTCCGCAAATAGCCATGTTTTGAAAATTACCATTCTGACTTGTTTTGATAAATTCTGCTATTCGATCCTGGAAATTCCATGATTTTTCATTTCGATGTTCGACAAACCTTAATACCACTATCTTTATGGTACAAACCTCTGACAAACATACTTTTTTTTTTATCTGAGCAACCATAATGAAGTGAACATATATCCATACCTTGTTGAAGTTCAAAAGGTATGCTTGGTCTCAACATAAGATGCATGGCGTCTGATTTTTCATATGTTTTTCATATATATTTTCTGATTGGCGTATTTGGCCTAAATAATAGCTAGATATTTATGTTATACGTTTTCATAAGAAAGTAATTGTATCTTTGGATGATGTATGAATTACTCAATACAACTTGTGGGATCTTGATATCCAAAGATGATCCGGTTATTTTACTGAGAATGTTTCTGTACAGGGTGTGTCCTAAAAATAATTGCAAAATTTGAATTTTCATTCTTTAATATAAATAAAACCAATTTCGTTATTAAAAAATGTGTTTGAAATCTTAGGGTTCTCAGCTTGTATTCAATATAGACATTATTAGCATTCGTTTGAAAAAAGTAGTTAAACCTTATTTATGTTACTTTCCCCGAAGCCTTGATAAAGAAACATTAAAAACGTTCATATTTTGGTGAATGGATTTAATGGCCTTAGTTTTAAGGGAGACTGGTGGAACACGGTCCCTTATTCCATCATATACACGGTCCGATGTTCCATCATATTTAAATGATATTAATTAATACTCGTAATATATGTATATATATATATATATATATATATATATATATATATATATATATATATATATATATATATATATATATATATATATATATATATATATATATATATATATATATATATATATATATATATATTTCTCTATCTCTCTATTTCTATTCTATTAAACTACTACTACCCATGCTACTGTACCCATGCCCTGTTATATTTCCAACCTACCGTACACTGACGGAACTTTCAACACATTCTCTTCATATCTTTCATTCTAGCAAAACATTACTGTCCACTCTTGTTGCCTCATGGTGATGAGCGAACATCTCCTTCTACGACAAATGTGACGTAGAAAAAATCTAAATACAAAAGAGCACAAAATACTTGATGAACTAGAAAAAAAAAACAAAAAAACAGAAAGAGAAAATTTTACAGTTATCATGGACAAACAAGACTTCCATAGAATTAAGACAGACAAAATGTGAAACGGACCATACAGGAAGCAAGGAGTCTTTTCCAGGAATTGTAAAACGGGTACCCAAACTCTAAAACAATGCAAATTTGTATTTGGAAGCAAAATTAGTTGCGTTGCCAAAAAAGCAGCAAAATGGCAAGCAAATTTTAAAACACGTCAAAACAATTTATCAGTAGATCAATCAAAACCTCACAACCACATGAAATATAGAACACGTCCATTGTATTGATAAAAAAGAAGATGAAGTTATCGTTTTTTTTTAATATTTCATAGGTTTAGTTCCTAGTGCTCCAGTAAATAAAACCCAAAAACTTGGTTATTCATTCAAAACGACAGCACGGCGTTCAAAAAAAACATTATGCTTCTTTGAGAAATAAATCTTATAAACAATTGAAAGGTAATTGGAGCACCTTCTATTCTACGTCTATTCCAATTTTCTAGAGAAATTTTCATTTCAAATTGAAAATGTCAGCGACAAGGTACAATTTCATAACCTGAAGTTAAGTGAAGATATGTATATTTTATTGATATATATTTTATTGAAAAGAAAGATCTCTTACCTCTAAAAGTTCTTAATAACGCAAATAAAAACATAAAATTTACTTACGAAGGTGATAATGGTACTAAATTACCATTTCATCACTTGGTTGAAGTGGAAGAAAAGGCTAAACACACGTTTGAAAAATTTATAGAAAACCGAAAAATAATAAAAGTTCAATACCAAATACTTCAAATCATTCACACCAACACAAAATAGCATCATTTGATCCGCATGATGACATTATCTTATCATGTAAAGAATGCAGCTACTAAGTCTAAACTGCATAAATAAAGAACTTCGATATATTTTTGAGAATTTGAATTTTTTAATGGAAACAATATAAACAATAACTCATTGCATTGGAAGCAGAACCATAACTTGAGATAATATCAATGAAAAATTACATCACACTAAACGATTGCAAATCCTTCTTAGTTCTGGTTTATAAATAGATTTACTAAGAGCAACAATTAACCTCAAGCTCTCTTAGGATCGGCTGAAGACCCCATTGATATGCTTCTTAAATGAAGTGTCTACAAAATAACTTGTGATTATTGTGAAAAAAAGTTACATAGAACATACCATAAGTACTCGAAAAATTAGTTTCGAAAAGTAAATTGAAGAATTAGTGACTTCTAGAGCAAATAAAGTAACTAAAAAAGGATTCATACATAAAATTCATAAACTGCAAAATAGGTTTCTATGAGAATGTTTGGTAGTTTAATCTAGCAAAAGCATAAAAGTTCACAAACAAAACTCAAAAAAAAAAAAAACTCAACAAGGATCAAGGAAGTAAGTATTCGAGGCTGATTTAATAACTACCAAAATCACACAAACAACTCACAATTCTATATAAAAACAGTGAACTACCTACTAATCAGCCAGGAATTTCTAGATTTTAAGAAAACAAAATCGATGCATGGTAGAAACATATATCGATTATAAAGAGACCCCCTTTATTGCCTGACAGGTAGAAAATAAGATGAAGTAACACAAACATACACAAAAACACATCTAACATGTCTACTAGTCCTACTGCGATGTCTTTTTCAAGTCGAGCATTCGACTCTGAAGAAGTACGTAAGTCGCAGATGAAATAGGTCTGTCAAAAATAAATGTGTCAAAAAATTAACTTGTTCTAGTGTAAAATGAATTTGCTCGCGTTGACTTATAGTTTAAAAGAGTGTTTCAGTTTTTTTGGAAAATGAACAAGTGAAGTGTTAGCATAAATTGTCTTTGTTTTCCAAATTGTTTCAATGTTGATTTTCTTTAATGCATGGGTTGAAAAAAATCTATTTTTATAAAATATCGAGCCGAAATAGAATTCTTCCTTTAGTCACGTATTTAGTTTAAATGTGAGAAACATGTGATTTTTTTAAGAGAAATTGTTCATGAAGCTACTTTTTGCCAGCCAAAGGGTGGATCGCTCAGCGCACTTTTCTCCTGTGCTATTTTTGTTTCTTCTTATTTTTGATGTGAGCTTGACAGCTCAAAGGGCCAGTTGCTAAGACTATATGCCCTGCTATTTTTCTTTGAGTGTGTCAACAAGCATCGCAATGATCTGAGACTTCTCGTAATGTGCCGAAGGTGCCAATGTGTTGACAGCCCAAATTGTTATTTTCAGCTGAGCCTGGCAACCAGGTTATGCATATTGGCAAGGTTGCTGTTTTCATATTTCAATAAGATCAACTGTCAAAAGTGTGCCTCAGTGTGCCACTCATGTGGTATGAATTGAAAATCAAAGCGCCGCTGTTAGGAAACACATTTGTCTAGTGTGTAAGACATCGTAGCTGGCACACTGTTCTAAGCGACTTACCCTTGTTGGCAACACTGTTTGGAAAAACAACAGTCAAGAAACTTGATTCATTTCATTGTAAAAAAGTGGTTAACAACATCTGTAGCTTCATTCTTTCGAGAGCAATTGCCGATGGAAAGAATTATAGTACAATTTAATAATCGCATGGACCGAGAGATTCTCCGCTGGATCTACTGGAGTGAATTCTACTACTGTTAATATGATTTGAACTGGTAGATGTGCTTAGCCAGCATGGAGGTAAATAGTTTGCAAATGCACTAAGAACACAGTGGTGTAAATTATCCTTCCTGCCCTTTGCGTTGCTGATAAGCAAAATACAATATTTCCTCAATGACTCGTACCAATTTTTCTAACAGCGTATTGACCAACAAATTCATCCGGCGACATATTTCAAAATTTCGTTTCTTAACACAGTTATTGGTAAATGAATCCAACTAAGTCGAAATGACCATTTATAACACTGCTTAGGAGTTTGGTTAATTTGTTTTTCAGTGAAACTGATTAATTTTATTAGATAATTAATTCACGACTGAGTGAAGTATTTCAATGATGTTTTTTAAAAAAATGGTAAGTTTTCAACAAGTAACTTTGGTTTTGTTAAACGAAAGGAAATGGCACACCTATCGCTGCTAAGCAACCATGGCTAGCATAACTGGGGGGCCACACTGAGGGCCTACACTGACTAGCCAAACAATGATCAACAGTGGGTTGTTTTGATTTTGCTCATGACATCCTTGAATTAGAATTGTGCCTTCCACCTGGTTGAAACTTAGTTCTCTGACGAATCCCCCCTTCGATAAGCATTCTGTGATGTCGTGCTTTGGAAAAAAACGATCCCGAGACTTAAAAAAACTTAACAAACTTATCATGGATG
>JASCZW010002907.1:0-60106 GCA_034211315.2 Aedes japonicus | reverse complement strand
AGGCTGTGAATGCGCAAATGGCTGGAATCCCCCAGCACTGTATAACACTGGATCCTGCGGACTTCAGACGTCTTACCTCTGAGCGGTCGGAAGCGAAAGGTGGATGAGTCAAAATGGAAGACGTCGAGGCCTTCGGTCCGGCGATGTTGATGCTCGTGTGAGTTCAGCAACAGTGCTCCCAGTTGCAGGATTTCAATCCACATGAGGCACAAGGTTAAACTCTTTCCTCACTAGCGGTAGTGTAGGCCACACACAGACCTCAACCCCATAGATAATTTGTGGGATCAACTGGAATGGAAGATCCGTGAACATACAAATCAGAACAAGAATCAGCTAAAAGAAGTTCTCATAGAAGAGTGGCAGAAGATCTCGCCCGCAACAACCCAAAAGTTGGCTCTTTCGATGAAAAGATGCCTACAGAGTGTACTTGCAGCATAAGGCGGTCATACCAAGTATTAAATTGGTATTTTAAATTCGTTTAGAGGAATTTCTTGTCCTGTACAGACAATTTTTGAATGTCAATTTTGTCACTATAATAATTTTATAATTTGTTTATACTTTTTTTAACATAGAATTATGCTCTGTTGATTTCACTATTGGTTACAAATATGAAGATACTGTTTTGTGTAATGAAATAAGTATGACACCTTTGTTGATTGACTAATTATGTTTTATCACTTTCTTTATATCAGAGCAACTGCTGTGCGGACAACTTTTTGATACAGTGTAGTTTAATTACGGAGCAATTTTCGATTAGTGCGAACATGCAAAACGTTAACAATGTTAACAAAACGTTTCAATGCAATGCATAATTATTATCACTAATATACCACTAAATAATGAGTTTTGAGCCTTGTCCCGATTGTGCTCTAATTTTATTCACTAATTATTTTTTTGAAAGTTCGTAGTGTTTTTAAATTATTAAAACAAAATACTGTGAGACTTACACCATATCGATTGTTGACAAAGTGAAAGGCGTAATTTAAATTAAAACATAAACTTGGTGTAAAGTAAAAGGCGATACTAACATAAACATAAACTAAAAGGGTTCACCAAACTAATCAAAATTACGGCGAAAAGTGGAAGGTGAAATCTATGAAAATGTCAAAAATAGGCAAATAGTATAGAGCGATACTTTTTTCTCTCGAGCACTTGTGAGGCTAAAATTGAAAATGGCGAAATTGAACATACTAGCATTGGCAAGTGAAAAATAAAAATGAGCAAATTTCAATGAAAAACGAATGAATTTCCATCAGTATTATATATGAATGAAACTAGCTTTGTTTTCTGTATGTATGCTAGATTGTATTTGAATTAATACGGTAATTTGTAATTAAAGATTTGAAATTCGACTTTCAATATTACAATCATCATTCCCCTTATGTTTACATTGTGCATGTTCACCCCAAACGCAAATTGCTCCGGAATTATAAACAATTATAAACGCAAACAGTTAATTTCGCGGTAATTTTAATTGATGATATTAGATCTTTTTTACGCGTTGTGTTTGATGTGTGTTTTGATATGACTCGCATATTATTACGCTGGTCGTGTTGATGCCATCGATTTAAAATGTGAATATTTAATTTGAATAGAATAACGACATTGATTGATTTGCTTTGTCGAAGAACATGTTGATTAATTGCATTTAATGGATTTAAAGCTATTGTGTAAATATGTCTGAAGGTTTAGAATTGAAAAATGAAATTTATTGCACAAGTAATCACATACCATTGTCTCGAAATTTTATAAAATATCAATAAGAAGTGAAATTGATTTTATCCCAGGGTAATGATGAAGTTTACTTTCCCGGTTTAATGGTTATCGCTGTCACTACTATGCCAACTGAACTTTGTTTGCTGCGATGAATGAAGTCGGCTATAAGTGCGGGTCAATGCGGGTGATATTCATTGTGGTTGATTGAATTTCATTTCTGACATTTCGAAAATCTATCAAAATTTGGAGGATGTATCTCCGGAAAAAACTTGTTGCAGATTTTGCAAGTTTTTCTGAGTTATCACCAACATTTTCGTTCAAATGAATTTTGCATAAAAAACTGTCCGATTTCAATTTAGTTTTCAGGTTGCTAAATAAATTTTTTGGACAACATTTTATATCATGTTCAGTTTTCCAATTGTACTCCTCAAAAGCAATGTCAATATCTAGATTTAGTTGATCGCAAATATTCAAATAGGTGACCAGATTATCGTTACTACTATGCTTTATAAATAAACTATATTTTTTTAAATTTTGTGATCCTTCCTAATGCTGAAAGCGGGAACCCATACACGGTCCGGTTGAGAAAATCTTCCGGGTTGGAAATTTTATCGACTCCCTTGGGCATAGAGTATTATAGGGCTTATCACACAATATACAAATTCATGAATTGTGTTGGTATCGAAAGCTCTCAATTAACAACTGTGAAAGTGCATCTAGAACATTAAGTTGTGCGTAGCAAAAAGCTAATTGTGAAAGCAATAAGCTTGACAAGTCAAGGAAGATGAAAAATGTCTGGAAAAAGCATCGAGAATTTTCAAATTTTGTTGTACCCTTACTTGCATAAACAAACATCTACCATAATGCACTGAGGAAACAACCCTGCTGGGGATGTACTCATTTCTTGCGTTCAAAAACTTCCACCTGCCAAATTTGGTTCCGTTTGCTTGATTAGTTCTCGAATTACACAGAAGTTTGTATTTTATTTGTATGGGACCCCTTCTTCCTTCAGAAAGAGGAGGATCTCGAATCATCTTAGAAAGATTTATTGCCTTCGAAAACCCCCACATGCCAAATTTAGTACCATTTGCTGAATTAGTTCTCGAGTTATGCAAAAAATTGTGTTTATTTGTATGAGAGCCCCCCTTTCCATCATGAGAACCTTCCCCAGCCCAAAAACCACCTGCATACAAATTTTCACGCCAAACGTGAATGGAAGGATGAAACATTGTTCACTAAATAATTCCTCAGTTGATAATGGTGCACAATTCCATTTAACATTTTCATCTTCACGTTTTGAATAACAATCACTACTCACTGGATCTTCGACAAACAGAACACTTTGATCCATTGATGAGTGTAGAATATCGATCCAGCGATGAATATTATTCCTGATCACTCCCGCTCAACTGTTCCCGTGCGAGCCGCTTCGTTGCTTCACGAATTAACGCCGCTCGTATTGTTTTCCTTTTCTGCGGCATTACTGCTCACCGAAACTAATTTCAATTATTGACAAAGTTACGCTCGGTCTGTGCAAAGATAGTTTACAAATTGGTAGGAGGAAACTGGGCGGAGCGAAAATATCAGCTGACGAGCATTGTTGCCAACTCAGGGAAGAATATTATTGCTTTCAAAATGGTTGCTCATGGTAGATTATGTAACATAGCTAATTAGCAAATATTTGGCTTCCAACTCCATTAATATATCATAAGTCATCGAAAAACATCTGAAACAACATGTATCTGAAACAGATGTATCTCAGTTTTTTGACATACCAAAACCCATCAGTTAAAAATATCAAGATATTAAAGGGTGTATTCGATAAAAATGGCACACACATATATACTCATCAAAATTAAACTGATTATCGGATTTTCTTGAAATTTTCAGGGAATGAAGAACTACTAATGAGTTTTGATTTACAACATTTGTTTTATTCAATTTCGTCTCCCGTCCCAAATGCCCGCACCTTCCTTTTCACTCCACCCATCAAATTTTGTACAACCGATTTTCCCAGTGTTTTTGTTGTTTTTACCCAAATTTTCTTCAATTCTAGCTCTGTTTTTATAGGTTTGGGATGTTTGCGAAGTTCCGTTTTCATAATTGCCTAGAATTTTTCAATTGGACGAAGTTCCGGTAAATTTGGTGGGTTCATATCCTTTGGCACAAAATTGACTCCGTTGGCTCGGTACCACTCCAATACGTTTCGAGCGTAGAGGCAGGATGTTGATCCTTTGTGCTTCTTAATGAATGGCAAGAGACGCTTCTTAAGGCACTCTTCCGTGTAAATCGCACCGTTTATTGTTCCGGAAGTGATGAAGGGAGCACTTATTTCACCACATCCGCAAATCGCCTGCCAGGTTAGAAACTTCTTTGCAAATTTCGATAGTTTCTTCTTTCGAACATCCTCCGGAACATCGAACTTCGACTTGGCAACGAAATATTCTTACCCAGGAAGTTGACGGAAGTCGGCCTTGACGTATGTTTCGTCATCCATCACGATGCAACCGGATTTGGTGAGCAGCTTCGTGTAAAGTTTCCGGGCGCGGCTTTTCGCAGTGATGTTTTGTTTTTCATTCCGGTTTGGGGCTTTTTGCACTTTGTAAACATGTAACCCAGCACGCTTCATGGTTTTCTGCACAAAACCGACTGACACCTTAGACTTTTTAGCGACATCTCGAATTGACATGTTTGGACGGTTCTTGAATTGTTGTACGACTTTCCTGGCCATTTTACTGTCCATTGGACCACTTTTACGATCACTCCCTTCCTTCCTTTGGACACTCAGACGCTCCTTGAAGGTTCTTATTACACGAGACACAGTTGTATTTGCAATTCCAAGCCTTTTAGCAATCCACCGGTGGGACGCCCCTGGATTTTGATTGTGAGTGCACAAAATTTTCTCACGGACAATTTCTTGTTTCGACGACATGACTGGAACTACTGAATGTATAACTATGAAACTTGGCAGATGTAAATAATACACTATGGATAAGATCTACTCAAATTTCTAGGTTTTTTATTCATACGATTCAAAAGTTACAGAAGATTTTCTGTGTGCCATTTTTATCGAATGCACCCTTTAATCTGGCAACTGTCGATGATGGATGATTCTCTGGCTCGATTGAAGCGTAGTGTGGGTGCTGTCGAAAGTATTGCTTATGTTGTTGAGATTCTCGAAATTGCAATGCGCTCAAATGAATTGTGAATTTTTATTTGGTGCTCGAGTGATTTTACGAGTTGCGCTGTTCTGATACATTTACAATACAGTGGCCTGGTTTGTTTCTCGTTTGAAAATTTCGGAAGCAGTTTTCAATAAAAAGTGCTTGAAAGAACAAAAAGTGAATTTTCTAAGGATGAAAAATCCAGCACGAGAGCTGTGAACAACTTTAAAAGCTGTGAAAATGTGGAAATCAACCAGAATCATTAATGGAAAAATCAAGTGATGGGTCCTTGTAAAAGTGTTAGTTTGAGAAGAAAATGGCGAGTTTGTGTTGGCGTATTGGGTTAGCGAACCAAGTTTTTGAAAACTACCAGATTAAAGTGTATTCATAGTGGTTTGTTCAATAAAATGTTCTTTAATAAGTGAGAAAAACACAATTCTACTCAGTGATCATGCACAGGAAAATGTAAGTCATGATTTATTACCGAAAATGGCTAAAAATATTTTTTGGCAGGAAGAAGAAGAAAACGAAGCAAGCAATCATCATCATTGTCCAAATTAATTACGACTTCTTCAACCTTAAATGATATTTTTTAATGATCATGTAAAATAACTCGAAATTCATCAGCATTATAATTACCTATCATTTTGTGCAATTCATAATGCCAATTATTTTGCTTGTGATGTTACTAATGATGATGTTTATTGAGCACCAAATATGCTTTTCTATTCGAATTCTATTGTGTCACCCTCGGAGACTGAGGTGCAGGGCTCGTAATGATCGGGTTAGCTACCTTTGTGCACGTTGGACATAACATTACATACGCTTTATTTGCGCTGTGATGCAGTGGTTAAATTTCCCGAGACTACCATACCAAAAAATAATATCATGTCCATCCTTCATACGCTGTTGAGTTGAATCGTTTTATAATGACATCGTTAAATAAAAACAGAAGAATAAAAAGCAGAATATTTGAGAAAAAGATGAATATTTTAATAAAATTCACGAATTCCGACAAGCAACAACGTTGACAACAATCCAACAAAATCGAATTTCATGCGAGCACTTTCTCTAGTCAGTTTTCACCATTCCCTCGAATATGCATTCCTGTTGGTTTCAAAGTTCCACCAATCCAATATTGATTTGCAATAAAATGCTCAACTTAACCTTACCGCATCATTCCGGTTTCATTTTTCAAACGCAGAAAAACCACACCATCGCAGTAAAAGGAACACACGTAGAAATCCTCTTGAAACAATTTATCCGAGTTCTACTCCCAAGGATGCAATTCAATCTATCTTAACCACCACAACACCGCATAAACGATGATAGCGCGGTGAAAGACACATACGCTCCCAGATGTCAGTAGGAACACCGTCAGCAAAGTGGGCAAAGAGTGTGAAATGCTCCACCGATGCAAAATAAGGCATTGATGGTGGATTTGTAGGTCGGAATGGTTAGTGGAACTTGAATTTATTGGGATATTAAGCTTTATTTTTCGTCTCTCAATTGCCGATAATACGTCATGCCCCATTGCCTTCAAACGGAGCTCATCTTGCACGCGCTTCGAAGAACCTACGACCAATATCTTTCATTTATTCGTCCTTGAAGTTCCTTTCAAACCTTGTCATACAGGACCTTCCACCCCTACAACTGCCATCGAGCGAAAGTATTGATTTCCACCTACAACGCTGACTCGACTACCGGGTTGCGTTCGTGAGAATATGTAGCTCCGTGCTGTTGGGATCTGGAACGACGAAAATCGATCATAAATTTTCATCGTTATCGTCTATTTGTGCTCCGGTGGTTTGCACTGACACCAACCAACCCACCACTGCGGCGGGAACGCTCCACGTGGCATGGCCCCATGTCTTCTGTTTTGCGTACCTAGCTTCAGGAAAGTTGGCAGCTGAGATGGTGTAATGCAATTTCCCCGTTTTCTAGCCACATTTTTATGAAGGTCGGACAGCTAATGTGCCCGTCCAAATCGTTGCGAGAGTGTTGTGATGTTTTCTTATGCCATCCATGCAGCGGTGCTCGGCAAATGGTTGTATGATGAGAGATGATATACTGCACTAACATGAGCGTAGTTGCATGTGCGAGAATTGCTTGAGGATTATTGAAATTTTACCACGTATTAAAAAAGACGCTTAATATTTATTAATGTCTTGTAGAAATGATCTATTGTTGCATTCATTTAACCAGTCGTGTGACTATATGTTTTATAATAAGCTTAAAGACTGATAAAAGCAGAAAATAACTCAACTCTGAAGATAAGAAATTTAACGCAAGTGGGCATGAGCATGAGCAGTTGTAAATAAACAGAGAACCAGCAGACGATGTTTGGCACTAAGATTCATCTTCAATCTATAAGAACAGGTGATCTCAATGTTATAATAGGCAATAGGGTCAAGTAGGGAATGGGTAGGAGTGTGTTGACGTGGTACTCGACACCAAACGTGAAGGAAACCGAGGAGTCCACTGCACTTCGCAAAGGAATAACTGAGATGTTTTATAAAATAGTTACAGGCTTGCAGCAGTACGCAACAAATTACCATCGTACGAACTAAGGAAAATTTGGACCCATTAATCAAATGATGATCACTCACAGGGTGCGGCAGAAAATAATGCAAAAATGTTCAAACTTGAGTATTGGGTTAATTCGTGTAGCTGATGACAAATTTCTGTCGAAGGTGTATTTTTTTATGTTTACTTTCAAGTGCTGCATCCTAACATTCTATTTGTTTTATTGCAAATTCGTCAAAATGTTCGCGAAAGAAGTGAACACTAGTTTGTTGCTCGCCCAGAAGAAGCCGAAAGAGATTGCCAAGGTGGTAGGATGCCATTTGGCAACAGTTTACCGCATAAAAAAGTCCCTGCAGGATGGTCCTAAGCAGCGGAAGCCGGGAAGCGGACGTCCGCGCTTTGCACGCACGCCGAACGTGATCAAATCGGTCCGTGCAAAAATTGCTCGCAATCCGGTGCGTTCCATAAGAAAACTTGCACAGGAAGCCAATATTTCGGAGAAATCCATGCGAAAAATCATCAAAGAAGACCTGCATGCATCGTCCAGAGCCAGAGTGAAACGCCAGTTGATTACGTACCGGGTCAAGGAACTACGAGTGACTCGTTCCAAGAGATTGCTTTCCTTGTTCAAGAAGGAAAAAATGATAATCCTGTTCTCCGACGAAAAGCTTTTCAGCATCGATGCTCTGGCCAACAGCCACACGGGCCGGTTCACTTCACCGCAGAAAATGGAGAACGTTCCGGAAAAAGCGAAATTCAAAATTCAAACCAAACATCCGGCTGGTGTCATGATTTTTGGCTTGGTGGCGTCCAACGGTTTGAAAATGCCGCCTGTTTTCATTAAGGCTGGAGTTAAATTCAATACCGAAGTGTGTATCGGTATTTTAAAGGACCGACTGCTTCCCCGGGTGAAGGCCAACTTCACCGAGGACCAAAACGTTGTCCTACAGCAGGATGGAGCGCCGTGTCACAAGTCCAATCGAACCCAACAATGGTTGAACGATAACTTGAAGTTTTGGGCGAAGGATTTGTGGCCCCTTAGCAGTCCAGATCTTAATCCGTTGGATTATTCGATTTGGGCATATGTTGAAGCACGAGCTTGCAAAACATCACACCCTAGTGTGAAAACCCTGAAATCAACCATAACACGCACATGGCAGTCAATGTCGGAGGACTACGTCCGATAGGCATACTCTGGCTTCCGACGTCGGCTCGAGGATGTTATTAATAAAAATGGAGGACACATTGAATAAATTTGTTTAAAAAGACTTTATAAAAATAACTGCCTTCGAAAATGTTGATATTATTGCTTGAATTAGTTGTAAGTGGGATTTGAAAGTAATAGAACAAACTTTCGCATTATTTTCTGCCGCACCATTTACAATGAACATTGCCATAGTATGGATTTTACGATGTCCAAAACAAAATTAAAGCAATATTTCCGCGCGCTATTGAGTTTTGAGTTAAAACAATTTAGTGTACAAGATAAACTATGTAAAAAAACGGTCTACAAACTCGATTGACGACAAATAAATAAATAAGTATTTGATTTGGTCGATCAAAATCCAAAATCTTCCCGGTTTATTCTTTTCACAAAGTTGCTCAGTAAAATTATTCAAATTTTGTCACCGATTTAAACCAACAGTAAGGATGCTTGTTTAAAATTATAGTATTCGGATTGTTCCATAGAGAATGAACTTTAAACAAGGAAGACATGGATTAGGTTTTAACTATGCGAGAACTTATCTTTAATGTTTAATGTTTTTAAAGTTTAAAGCGGTTTGAGCTGGGTAGCTGATGTATCGCCAATATCGGTGCTATTGTTTGTTTTCATTGTGAGTTCGGTTGTCACTGACAAAGGTGTGCGCTTTTAGAAAATGTACTTACTCTTCTTAGAGTATAAATAGTGAACACTGTAACGAATACTTTTGCATTTCTCAATAATGATAAAGTTACTAAGCATACACTAAAAATGGATACGGGATACAAACTGATGTTAAAAGTGTAGTATGTCCCGCACAGAGGAAACTAAACTTGTTTGCAATAATGTCAAAAAAACGTTAACATTTTATGCAAGCATTTTGGTTATATGCCTATATGCCTAGAAACATATCAAGTTTTATCAAACAAACTTTAAAGTAGTCTAACCAGGTAGCAAATAAGCATATAAATAAGCACTATTTCTGCATCATACATGCATTTACGGTTCTTCTTGCAGTACATTAATGGACTGAATGCATAGCTGTTGTATAATAGCACATACTCAAAACTACCGTAATGTTAGCTGCCTGAAAATGCTTCGTTAAATTTGTTTACAAATGGATTTATCACTTTGTAAACAACTTTAACGAAGCATCATAATGTATTAAGCGTAAAAACGAAAGGGTGAGTTATGTCAGTGATATAACTGTAAAGTTGACGTAGGACTGCTTGTTGATATGAATAAATTGATGTCATCGAATAAATCAATTTCTACTATATATTATTCAGTCTAAAGAACCATGAAACCCTATGCTATTAAGGTGAGGCTTTACACGTGTGAGGTTCTCCACGAACATTTTCAGAAACTGCAGTTCGGGTCGAATTAACTGTTAATAATATTTTGTTTGTTGATTGTCCAACGGGCTTGTAAGTGTTAAATGAATCCTGTGTATACATTTACATTCAACATAGACCAAATAACAACGAACAACTTAACTAGACACCCAGTGGACTAGTTTGGACATTTTCGTTTTGCGGAAAGCTCAACAGGCTGAAGCAGGAATCGAATCCTGACTTCATGCCAATTGTTTGAACGCCGGTTGACGCCGCTAACCACTTGACCACGCACTGAAAATTAATTTTAGTTTATATTACGAAATCAAAGTTAGTACTAACGAATCCATTCGTTGTTTTCTGCAACGAAACTGATTTGTACGTTTTATGAAGCTACCATCGTAATTAATGGCACACGCGCAACTGTCAAAAGCACGAAGCATTTGTTATCACGGAAACAATATTCGCGCATTGTACGAAAACGAAACCAAGTGCTACGAATATTTTGCTACAAATTAAAAAGAAACACCTCTCTGCTCGGTGCATGAAGGGCAGACAGATCTACTATATCGACTCGAAATGTAATTAAAAAAAAAGGCAGCAACGTTTTTTTGATGTTTCTGACATGGTATTCGATCCCGTATTTTTAGAAAGAGGTGACTCGTGAGAACTCGATACTTTATTAATAAGTTTAAATTTCTCCCGTTAGCTCTCGTTAGCGCTTTAATTTTGTTGTTGGGATTCAAAAATTACAGTAGCAATACCAACTGAGAAGCAGCGATTGGCTGGTCTTCACGAAATTCATTTCGTGCATTTTACTAAAAATGTGTAATGATAGCATTTCACAAAAATGTGTATTGATAGCATTCAAAGCAGTACAGGGTGCGGCAGAAAATAATGCGAAAATTTGTTCTATTTCTTTCAAATCCCATTTTCAACTAATTCAAGCAATAATATCAACATTTTCGAGTGCAGTTATCTTAATAAAGTCCTTTTAAACAAATTTATTCAATGTGTCCTTCATTTTTATTAATAACATCCTCGAGCCGACGCCGGAAGCCAGAGCATGCCTTTCGGACGTAGTCCTCCGACATTGACTGCCATGTGCGTGTTATGGTTGACTTCAGGGTTTTCACACTAGGGTGTGATGTTTTGCAGGCTCGTGCTTCAACCTATGCCCAAATCGAATAATCCAACGGATTAAGATCTGCACTGCTAGGGGA
Organism: Aedes japonicus; assembly: GCA_034211315.2. Lineage (NCBI taxonomy): Eukaryota > Metazoa > Arthropoda > Insecta > Diptera > Culicidae > Aedes > Aedes japonicus. Next base: position 48,942 of record JASCZW010002907.1, on the reverse strand, counting down.
CTACAAATCCTTCTGCAAAAACTTCATGTTATCGTTCAACCATTGTTGGGTTCGATTGGACGTGTGACACGGCGCTCCATCCTTCTGTAGGACAACGTTTTGGTCCTCGGAAAAGTTAGCCTTCACCCATGGAAGCACTCGGTCCTTAAAAATACCGATATACACTTCGGTATTATTTTAACTCCAGCATCAGTGAAAACAGGCGGCATTTTCCAACCGTTGGACGCCACCAAGCCAAACATTTGAAATTTGAATTTCCCTTTTTCCGGAACGTTCTCCATTTTCTGCGGTGAAATGAACCGGTCCGTGCGGCTGTTGGCCACAGCATCGATGCTGAAAAGCTTTTCGTCGGAGAACAGGATTATCATTTTTTCTATTTTCAACAGGGAAAGCAATCTTTTGGAACGAATCACTCGTACTTTCTTGATCCGGACCGTAATCAATAGGCGTTTCACTTTGGCTCTGGTAGATACATGCAGGTCCTCTTTGATGACTCTCCGCATGGATTTCTCCGAAATATTGGCTTCTTTTGTAAATTTTCTTATTGAACGCACCGGGTTGCGAGCAATTTTTGCACGGACCGATTTGATCACGTTCGGCAAAGCACGGATGTCCGCGTCCCGGCTTTCGCTGCCTAGGACCATCCTGTAGATACTTTTTTATGCGGTAAACTGTTGCCAAATGGCACCCTACCACCTTGGCAATCTCTTTCGGCTTCTTCTGGGCGAGCTACAAACTGGTGATTATTTCTTTCGCGAACATTTTAACGAATTTGCAATAAAACAAATAGAATGTTAGGATGCAGCACTTGAAAGTAAACATAAATAAACACAATTTCGACAGAAATTAGTCACTAGCTAAACGAATTAACCCAATACTCACATTTTCGCATTATTTTCTGCCGCACCCTGTATTATCAGAAGAGCCCACGCCAGTAAGCTCACTTGGGCGCACGCGTCAGGGAATTTTTCTGCATTCGCTTCTGTGAATTTGAGAGCTCTTCTTCTCACTCTAGAGCAATCGAGTGTCGTGTGAATAAAAACCATTTTTTTCCACTCACATGCGTTACCGCATGCAAACACCGGAGCGAATATAAACAAGAGAGAAGAGCTCTCGTTGAGTTAGGAAGAGTGTGTGGAAAAGTTAAATCTCTCTCTACCACACTGAGGATATGGACATCACTGCACTCAAAAAAATCGACAAGTTACATCCACGTGAACCGCACGTAGTTTTCGTCCACTGCTAAAACCAGTAATAAACACGTGGAATTCACGTAAGAGCTACGTGATTTCCACGTAAATTCACATTCTACGTGAAAATCACATAAATGTTACGTGTCACTGGCACGTAATGTTTACCTGATTTTACTGAAGAAAATTTGGTTACGTGTTCATGTGGAGTTCGTGAAATTTCACGTGAAAACAATGTGTCGAATTTTTTGAGTGTGGTAGTGACCTCATTTGGGCGTCCAGAACGCGGTGCGTCAACGATGCTCGTACGGCCACAACGAAAATCAGCAAACCACCTATGAATCGTTTGAATCGACGGAGCAGAGTCCGGAAAATACTTATCCAGCTTGCCTTTGGTAGCCGTTTTCTTGCGTAGAAAATAGTATTTTATCAGAACTCTGAACTAAGATTTTTTTCATTTAAAAAAAATTGCTGATCTCTTCTCACTGTTGTCACTAATGAATGCGTGGACAGAAATGGCGGAAGGAAGGAGTGAAACTCATAGAAAATGGTTCACATTAGCGATTACCAACGCCATCTGTAGGAAATTAAAAGGACTTTTCAGGCAGCCTAGTATATGACTGAAGCTTCAAATCGTCGGGAACTATGGCTCCAACGGATTTCACCAATTTTCCTCTCCCTACGTGGTCATGATGCGTTCCAAGCTGCTGGTATCGTTTTATTGCGTCACTTACTGTAGATTTTGCCATATTCTGGGTCTTTGCAATCACTGAAACAGTTTTCCTTCCTTTTCGAGAAGAAGTTGAATTACAATTCCTGCTGGTGCTCATTCCAGGCTTTGCGCTCGGTTGTGTTGAGGCATGCCGACAAAGTCTGTACGGATAATTTGCAGACACCCTGTATCAAGGACATGGTACAAGCTTAAAAGCGGCCTGTCCTACTGCATTGAATTAACTGCAAAGATGATTCTGTAAATGATTGATTTGAATCACAACGCATTTTGTGAATCTACAGAGGTTCACACCATTCCATCGACTACGAGTTATGTCAAGTTGAATGTAAAGGAAATGTTATATACTATAAAAGTTTTATCACAATAATAATATCAAAGTTTTGAAGGATCTCATCAATGAGATTCCTGAGCTGCTGTTACTGTTACGCGAGGGTCGATCATAGCCCAAGCAACACCAAACAGTCATAACTGGTTACAGTGGCTTGATTGTGACCTTATTAAGTCACATTGAAGTTAAATCTACTGAGTAGCAACAAGTGTGCTACTTGGGAGTGTAGGACCATACTGATTTTCAGCATTCCATCCATCACAGTCGGCATTTCCATTATCCCACATTCCATCCATATAATTTTCAGTGGTCAACAACGACTGACATTTTTTGTCCGTTACTTTTGCCAGATGATAAGCTTTAACCCAATTTTCAACAAGCACAGGACTTTCTTCCGAACGGTTTCCACGTTTAACAACTTAAACGGCACGTTTGAATCAATATCACAATCTGGCATCAATTCATCTGAGCTTTTAACCTGTCACTCCTGTGGATTCACTCGTGATCGACACAAAGCAACTTCAAAAATGTCGGCGACGAGGAAAGAAGACGCAACTGGCGAGCTAGTAGTAAGTATTTTCCACCGAAGTGCCTCCGTGACGTTTCACAATTTGGATTCTAGTTACGATATCTTTTTAAACTCACTACAGAGAATGAATTTTGCTCCATTGAACCCTCTAATAGTTGTAATTGCCTGGGATGCAAACCTGCGTTGCATCTCAATTACTGATTCTTCAACATAACATCCACTTTTTTTCTGTTATAATGTGTTCATCTACTTTTGTTTACTTTTCCGAACCAATAACAACAATAAATCAATAAAATTATTGACACGTGCGCACCATAATATCTCAAAATTTGGGAAACGATTTCTTTACAATTTATTGTAACTCTTAAAAATACCAGTCACAGGAGAAGAAAAACAACGTTGCAACTCACGAAAATTGCCCCGTTCGCTGGCAGAGTTTGCTGCGATCTCCCCTCTGTCCCTGATGCTCCTTTTTCAATTAAACTTGCTAGGGGTGAGACCTCTATAAATTTCATAATTTATGTTACGCAACAATTCACATTCAGCGAGCATTGCTTTTTATTTGCAAAATTTTAATTAGTCAACGCGACGCACCGAAATTGCATCAACGGAAATTAAAAACAAACTTTGTCCTATTTCATTAAAACATGACGAAAAACTAAATGCACGCCATTATCGTCGTCGTAAACTCCTATTTCGCGTTGGCTGTGAGCGGTGGCATACAGTTCACATGCTAAAGACAAAGCAGCAACCGCTCCACCCTCTCATTAGCAGTCAGTGTTCCTTCCGGCGGATGTTCATAAATGGCTGGGTGCTGACGACGGTGGCGGTGATGATAATGATAGTTGGTAGAGTAGGTACCTAATGGTAATAATGACAACATGAGACGAGAGCAGAGTAGCTTCGACGAGGCACATGCCATGCCACGGTGCGTACAACATCCCCCGATATAGTGTGGTGGGTGGTGCTATTTTTCATTTATTATTTATTTTGCAATGCCTCTCGCCGCTATTTAAGAACAACTGCTGTGTATATACATTTATCTATCATGAAAAAGAGTACACCAGTTGCATCCCCCTGCAGAGACTGTTGTTACCTTAGACAGTTTTGCTTCATAAAACCGAAGCCAAGCAGGAGGATCGAGCAACAAAATTGACATCAGAAAGATCCCAAGGTAAACATTGCTTGTGCGATAATTTTCATTAGATATTTAATTAATTTTGCCACTTTCAAAGAGAGCATTACCTAACGGTTTTTTTTTTCATCGTTCTCATAACTGGATAGTTTCGAGTCATGTGGGATGAATGTATGATAAGGGAAGCCATACGGGAGCATGGCAATGCTGTGGTTAACTGTTGAGTGTAAAAATTATTTCATGTGAGCTGTTTCCTCCGCCCGGACTAGAATGCAGATGCCAAGCTCGTAAAATAATTACGTCATGTATGATTTTATTTAATGCCACAAGTATGTATAACCTGCGCTCTGGAATTGTTCGCATAAAATGTTGATTATATTGTGTGATTTAGTTTGATGTCGGTCTGAAGCTGAGCTTAAAAGTTTGTTAGTTTATTATAGTTTCACAATTTCAACACAATAGCGTCTCTCAGAGGGTGTTTGAGGACTGTCTAAGCATGTAACATTGTATTCAATATACGTGAATTAAGTTATTTGGAGTGCACTTACAAAGTATTAGGTATAAGATTTGTCATTGACCGCAGATTAAGTAAAATCAAAATTGAAGAAAAACGTGGTAGAAAAAACAATTATAAGTATCTCAACCCGTTTCGTTTTATGACTTGGAGCAATGAATACTTATTTTCAATGTAAGTTTTAATGTCTCGTTCAGTATTTGTGTAAGCTTGTTTATTTTCAAGCAGATGCTAGAAGGCTAAAGGGCGAACACGAAATTATTACGACACATTCAACAGGGCATAACTTTTTTACCATTGGGTAAAAATCAACCAAATTTTGCACACTTTCTCATTGATGTGTATTGTTTACATGCTGTCAAACTCGAAGTCGTGTTTTTCGATTCAACGAAAATGGAGGTGAACCAACGCGAGTCGAGAGAACAAATTCTTTCCAAACACCTGGAATTTCCTGACCTGTCGCACCGGCAGTTGGGAAAAATGTTGAACATTCACCATTCAACCGTCTCCAGAGAGTTGCAGCGGTTTCAGGAGCGGAGCGGTTGACGTTGGACCACGGCAAAGGAGCTGGAAGAAAACCGGGACCGGAGAACAAAAGACGGAGGGAATGGTGAAGCGGATGATTAAAGCAAATCCCAACGTCTCAAGCCGTGATTTGGCTTAAAGATCGGCATGTCGCAGAGCTACGTCCAGAATGCAAAGAAGAGAGCTGGACTACATACATACAATGTACAGAACTTCCCAAACCGCGATGAGCGGCAACAATCGACGGTTAAAACTCGGGCACGGAAGCTCTACGAGAAGATGCTGACAAAATATGGCTGCTGTGTGATTAACGACGAAACGTATATAAAAGCCAATTTTAAGCAAATTCCGGGGTTGGAGTTTTTCACCGGCAAGAGCAAGTTCTATGTGGACGACAAATAAAAGAAGAAGAAAATGTCGAAGTTTGCCTCCAAATATCTCATTTGGTAGGCACCTGCTCTTGCGGACTGAGGAGTGAGCCTTTCGTGACAAAGGGCACAGTAAATGGCGAGATCTACAAATCTGAGTGCCTCGAGAAGCGCCTTTTGCCGTTCTTGCAGCAGCACGACGAAGCCCCGCTATTTTGGCCAGATTTGGCACCATGCCACTATTCTAAAAGTGTCCTGGAGTGGTATGAGGCCAATTCTGTCCATTTTGTTCCAAAGGACATGAATCCGCCAAACTGCCGGAGCTGCGCCCGGTGGAGCATTACTGGGCAATGATGAAGCGGGAACTTCGGAAGAGCAAGAAGACAAAGTCGAAGGACATGTTAAGAAAGATGAAAAAAAACTGAGAAACTGGTACTGGATGACACTGTAAAGACTTTGATGGAGGGCATCAAGCAAAAATGCGTTCAATTTTACACTCAAGGCTCCATTGATTAACTTTTCTTTTGATTTTCGAAGTAAATATATGTATAAGACTACCCTAAAATTTTGGTTTGATTCTAAACATTACAGAGAAATTGGCATGACATTTTGGTGTCGCAATAACTTTCGTGTTCGCCCTTTACTATCGTTTCCATTACTTTTCGTCGAAAGAAATTTGATCGAATGTTACATTTCATCGAAAGGACAAGCAGTAGAATTTGCATTCAGTGAAACGAAAAAGGACTTACTATATAATAAGGAAATGATGATTATGGATGATTATTTTCAAGCAATATGTATTTTTCAAATGACCTCAAATAAAATGGAGTAACGAAAAATTGAATAGCAGTATTGAAAATTAAACGAAGGGCTTGGATATAAAGGTACTCCTTGGTTCGAGAGCCGTTATATCTAAGCCCTTCGCGCAATTTTCAATGCTTCTATTCAATTTTCAACCTGCCGTACACTGACGGAACTATCAACACCTTCTCTTCATATCTTTCATTCTAGCAAACATAACTATCCACTATTGGGGCCTCATGGTGATAAGCTACATTGTTTATTGTATACAGAAAAGAATATATGAAAATTGATTATCCCGTAATTAGAACATTCACTGAAAATACGTCGAAATAATATATGGCTTATCAAATTTTGAAATGAAATACCTGCACTGAAATCTGCCTTGAACGTTGAAAACTTACAACATGACCTCAACACAACTTGACACCACCGCCCGTTATTTAGAATACTAGCTGACCCGGCAGACGTTGTCCTGCTTATAATTAAACTACTTATTGGAAAAGGGAGGGATGGAATTAGTTTGAATCACAATCTTATAGTTGTTAGATGGCATTCGATCTAGAGCAGTGTCGAACATATGAATCAATCCATTGTGCTCATGAAGCATCGCTTGCAATTGTTGTACAATGTCTCCATTCGTTTTGGAATAATGTTGCTGACCGAATCTCTCGTGAAATAAATCTGTAGAAGTTTAAGGTCTACATCCGTCGGTGGCAACATTGAACCCGGCTCTGGAGTTTCATTTGAGAACTTTAATGCATTATAATGAGAACAAACACTGATTGATCCAATGACGACTTATAAATCTGAATTGTAATCAACCAAAGGGTCGTATTGAAATGCAGCACGTTAGAGATTTTGTGGAATGTAGGCTTGCCTTTGTAGTCAATTAATGAGGTTATTTTGGGCATGATTGTCACCAGATCTTTCTGATACTTCTCGATTACGCTTCTTTCTAACTCTATGCTTGTATTTTGAGCTGCTCTTCCTCCTTCTCTCAACATCATTCGAGCCCACGCCATCCGTTGTCGATCCAATTCAGTTTGAGTTGCACGCTGATCGTCGCTGCCATGTTCGATATTACTCCATCTAGTTGGAGGCATTGAGGCATAATTAGTTTCTTTTTGATTTCTAGTAATATCGACGTTGACACCTTCTTGATGCACTAAAGGGAGTCCACTATGAAATTGCCACACTATGAAATTGCTCTAACTTTTTAACCGTTGGGTAGAATTAAATGAAAATTTGGGTGGATTTAGTTCATAGTGCATTATTTACATCCTGCAAGTTTTAAGTCCTGTGATCAAAACTCGCGGAAATGGAGTCGAAAGAACAGCTCGTGCGTGATAAAATCTTGCGCATTCATCACGAGAACAAGGATCTCTCGCATCGTTCCATCGCTAAAACGTTGGGAATCGCGAATTCCACGATGTCGCGAGTGATTAAGCAGTTCGAGGAACAGTTGACCACCGATCGGAAGCCCAGAAGTGAAGGAAAAAGTATTCCGTACAACACCAAATATCACAACCGCGTAGTTGGGGCCTTCAACCGAAATCCGAACGCCTCCGTTCGGGATGTGGCTAGAAGCTGCACCTAAGCCGAAGTTTTGTCCAGAAGGCCAAAACTAAGGCTGGGCTTCGAACGTTCAAGGTACAAAGGCCCCTAATCGCGACGAGAAGCAGAACAAGTCCGCCAAAACCCGTGCCAGGAAGTTGTACCTCAACATGCTGACGAAAGTTGAATGCTGCATCATGGACGACGAAACATATGTGAAGGCCGACTTCAAACAGATCCCCGGCAACCTGTTTTTCACGGCCAAGGACAAGTTCAGCGTTCCGGAGCATGTCCGCACTCAGAAGATGTCCAAATTTGCGAAGAAATTCCTGGTTTGGCAAGCCATCTGCACGTGCGGGAAGCGGAGTGCACCTTTCGTGACCCAGGACACGATGAACGGACAGGTGTACATAAAGAGTGCCTCCAGAAGCGGCTGCTTCCTCTCCTGAAGGCCCACAACGTCCCAACAATCTTCTGGCCGGATTTGGCCTCATGCCACCACTCCAAGGACGTGCTGAAGTGGTATGCGGACAATAAGGTCAATTTCGTGCCGAAAATGTTCAACCCTCCCAACACTCCGGAGCTCCGCCCCATCGAGAAGTACTGGGCGATTATGAAGCAGCACCTTCTTAAACGACCTAAGGTAGTGAAGACAGTCGAGGAACTGAAGAAAGTATGGGTTTACATGCAAAAAACGGTTGATTCACAGGTTGTGCAGAATCTTATGGCCGGGGTTAAGGCCAAGGTGCGGGCATTTGCGTATGGACTGTAAATAAAATACGAGTAAAATGGTAAAATGAAGTTTAATAGTTATTTCTCAATCCCTGAAAATTTGATGGCAATCGGATGAAAACTCGAATTTTGCGAATCAATTTTGAGTGTGGCAATTTCATCGTAGACACCCTTTATTAATCAAACGGCGAACGATACTAATGTAAACCTAAAACCTAATGGGCTACACCTGTTAGTTCAACACAAGAAGATCGCAACTAATACTTTACTTTCCATGGACCCTTCACTTTACCTCTCGACCAACAATATAATAGGGCATAACCCAACATTTGTAAACAAACCCCTATAGGCCCTATTCTGTTGACCGATCGAGAATTTACATCTCGCTGGGAGGTGACACCAATACAAACGTTTCCAGTTCATACGTGCATCGGCACGTTAAGGTCGGTATCGTATTCGAAAGAAATTTCTTTTTCTATCCCAAACTAATGTTAAATTCCGTTTACTAAAACGGAAAAGTAAAGAACCGAAAAGATATTTCTGCAGCAGTATCCACCTGAAAAGACCGAAAAATAAAAATTGAAATTTGTAAGGTTCCCACGCAATCTAATGGGCGCTGTCACTTTTACTTTCGGAAAAAATGTTCCGCTCGATTATTCCGTAAGTAAAGGTGGCATTTCGTTCCATGTAGATCAATTGTCGAAAATCCGCTTGGTAATATTGAACAAAATTCCGTAGCCTTTCGCACCCTTAAGGTCGCGATACTGGCCTTCCTGCCGATCGTTTACACTGAGGTTGCTGTTTACACAGGAATGAGTGCGATGTAAAAAAACTACTTAAAACCCAAAGTTAATTCCCTTACGAAAACCTCGTAAAGCGATGATAAAGTTATGTTTTAGACGCGTTCCTGATCAAATCCAAGCGAACGATATATACTCGCGTGAATTCCAAAAATCCCGTAAAAAATTGGAAAAAAAGCGACTCCAGTGTACTTTTCGCTCACTTTTCGCAAAACTTTTAAAATGTCCTAAGTAGTAATGAGTGATTCTCTGCGTTCTAGTTTAGTTAATTACGACGCCAATATAACAGTTCCCTACGGTTTCTCCTTCAAAATCGAAAGACGGTCTTGTTGCGTATTGTGATATTCCCATACAAAATGACAATTTGGTTGTCATTATTTAACTTTTTATTTTTCATTAAATTTTTCTGAACTTTTTTATATAAACCTGTTGGAAACCAAGAAAAACAATTAAAAAGAAATCAAGTAAATCCATTGTGTCGTTCATGAGTTAACGAACATTAAGTCACGAACGGACAGTATTTCATTTATAAATATATATATATATATATATATATATATATATATATATATATATATATATATATATATATATATATATATATATATATATATAAGTATAAGATAAAAGATATCGTCGATATATTGTGTATGTCAAGTTTCGTGCGCAGAGTGCAAAAATGTTAAATTGGTTTCATCATATTAAAACAATGGTGTTTGACTGTGATAATCAGTGATATATTGTAGATTTTTATAAGCTTCATCCGAATGCTTTGAAATATTTATATCATAATGAGTCAGTTAACGGCATGTCAATACTTTTCTTACCGGTTATTTTACTATCACCTTAAGAAAAGTAATCATATGAATATGTTGAAAACACACCTTCTATGGAAGAAAGGGAAGAAAGAGTTGACTTCAGGGACGCTAAAGCTGAATTTTCAGTCATCAATTTGAACTTCTAAAAAAGAGAAACAAAATTCCTCTTGTTGGTACTTTTTCTACTATTCAACTTAACGGAAATCCAAAAAAGTTTAGAAGTATTATCATTTTCAAAAAGGTCAATAATTAGGAAGCAATTAAAGTCATTTAACAATTCTTTTAATTTGAAAAAAAAAAAACAAACAAACCTTGCCTAAGCATAAGAGAATGGCAAATTAGAGCAGATTTAATTTTACATACCCTTAATAGGGTAGGGAACGGTTTTAGTACCCCGGGACCCTTTTTCAAGCGCAGGGTTATACCTAACATACAACGCTCATTTTTTACAGTACGGTGCTCCATCTAGTAAAGCACCATACTGCAACAAATGAGCGTTGTAGGTTAACGTTAACCCCGTGCTTGGAATAGGGTCCCGGGGCTTAAGCCGTTCCCCATCCTATATAAGACACGTAAATTTACAGCATACTATATACTGCAGTGATGTGAATTTAATTTGCTCCATATACTTCCATTAAATTTGACAGAAACCAATTTGTTACAGTCAAGTCGCCACAATTTTAAAGTTTCATTTGAACTGTGTAGACTAGTCATGAAAAACTCATTATTTTAAAGCTGAATATAAATCGGACATAGATTTTACATTTCAAGTTATTTTTCAGGTGTGTAGTTATGAACCAGGTGATCATACATTATGAGAAGCGTCTCAAGTTTAATCCTAAGTTCCTAACGCCAAATATTTAAAATCATGTTTGCTTCTTCGAACTTCCGTGGTTTTGTTAATTTTGATTTATCCACGAAGTAGGAACAACACGAAACCTAAGAGCATCATCGTGCTACGATTGCTGCAAAGTTTGACCAAGCTGACTCCACAAAGGCGTTTTTCACTGAGGGTTCTTTGATAAAGGAGTCTGCTGGCGTTGGTGTATACAATGGAATTCATAGTGCCTTCTTTTATCACCCTTGTTTGAGTCCCTTTTATTGTTCGGTTCTGGGCAGTGAGAAAGCGGATTCAATGGCAAATGTGAGCCTTATACCCCGTTCACACTACAGCCTATATAACTTAATATAGAATATCTTGATATTAAATGTCATGCACGTTATTTCCAGTGATAATAAGATGTATTGATGCTTATATCAAGATAGTCAATATCACGTAATATGAGATGTAGTGTGAACGGGGTATTATGGAAGGCAATATTTTCGATCGACAAAACACTTTCAATGATGTTTCCCTTATTTTTCGTTAGCGTGAAGCATACATGAAGCAAAGGAGATTTGGAGCGATGGCTACATTCTAAGACCTCTGGCCACATTTGCAGGGTTGTTAATTCCAAAGTTGTCGAAAGAATGTTCGCCCATATGGATATAATTTGGGCCAGACTCTCATCGTGTGAAGCCTCGCGTCATGTTCAACCACTATTCTTTAAACGCTTTTAACTACTTGCAATGTCGTGGATTTGATCGCTGTGCATTTCTGTCATGCATTTTTAGTTGAAATTAGCAGTAATTTAATATGTATTATATTGTTGTTTATTCAAACCTTTTTGAACAGAGTGCTGGAAGTGAGTACAACTGCTAGAGCTAAATTGAGACAACTATGATGTTATTCAGTTTGATCGCAATCAAGTTATTTCATCCAATTTTGTTGATTGTTTGTTGCTCAGGAATCTCTATGATTGTGGATAATGTTACCAGGTCATAATCACGTATTTTGGTCTCTTCCTGAGCATATGATATGATCCTGAGCATGCACCGCTCGAATTCACAAACTGCTTGCATGCTCCTCTTCGAGCATGGTCCTTGTCTCATATCCGTAGAGATCTATGAGCGCTTTGTACACGGTCTTATGAGCGTTTTGTACAGAGTACATTTACAATACCAGCCCATAATAAGCACGACTTCCACTGATGATGGGCCCGCGTATTTCACGACTAACGTTGTTGTCTGCCGTTAGCAAGAATCCACGGTAGAAGAATGCATCCACCACCTCGAAAGCATCCCCATCTATCGTAACACTCCTACCTAGGCGAGCCCTGTCGCGCTCGCTGCCGTCTATTAGCATGTACTTTATTTTCGACGCATTCGCCTCCAGTCCGATTTTTCTTGCCTCACGGTTCAGGTTTATGAACAGTTCTGCCACCGTTCCAAATGTTTGGCCGACAATGTTCATATCATCCGCGAAGCAAATGATCTCGTGGCTGGATCTCGTGAAAACCGTACTCTGGCAACTAAACACGGGTCGTCATATGACACCTTTATGGTCGATATTGAACAGAGTACCGGAAAGCCCATCATCTTGTCAAAGTTCCCGGTGAGATTCCTGAAATCTTTCGCAGCTTTGCACTCCGTCCATCTTTACTCTTGTCAGTTTTCCGGGGAAGCCGTTCTCGCTCCAAAGCTCTATGCAATCGATACGCTTTGATTTTAGTGAAAACTCCTGAAGGGCTCAGGGTGCCAAATCCTCGACCCACTTAAAACCATCCACCTTTGGGTATTACTTCAGGGATGGGGGCTAGTGTGCATTACGCACCCACTAAGTCTAACTACTAGGTCTTTAGTAGTTTACTCCGCCGACCAGACGCTGATTCGCTCGAGATGTCCAGGGTTCCAAGCAGGGTCCCTGCCCGAACACTAACGGTAACTGCCGAACCTCGTTGGATATGGTCCTTTCTCGAAAATCCCGGGCCAGGACCGGGATTGGAACGTCTGGGGCCTCGACTACCCCAGGGCTGTCCTTGTTCCCTCTGTCGCGACCGCTTACGGTTTCCTGCCAGATCCCGCGCCGTATGGCGCTTCCTCCGTTGTAGTTCGTTTAGCCGTTAAGGGGAGCTTAACGTTTCCAGGGTGCACCGCGGGGAGGCGAACTACTTCCACACCCCAACGATACGCTGCCTTCAAATCGATGAACAGCCACCTGTATAGCGACCTGGAGTTCAAAGCATATTTAGACGATTTACTGTACGGTTAAGATCTGGTCCGTTGTCGAGGGGCCATTGCAGAATCCTGCTTGATAACTTCCCATGAACTCATTCGTCATAGGTGTAGGGTTATCGGACCCTAACCAACACCGATTGGGGGGTAATGAAATTACTGCCAGCTGTGAGGTGGAATATACTGGACGTCTCCATGAGTGGACTGTATTTTGGTTGGGTTGGGGGTTTCTTTTTGGAGTTCTATCCACACATCACATTACACATCCGTCCATTCATTACACATTTGTACAGAACACGCAGCACAAACATTTTGTCCTCACACACATTTTATTTACATAATTACATTTTTACAAACTACTACGTCACACACAATTAACACAGAACATTATCTATTGTGGCTCTGCTCCCATCCATCCTTTCTGAGAGTCAGAGCCGGTACGACTTCCGCACACCAGATCATCCACTCGTTAGCAACCAGATGATCCCAGCTGTGACGTCACCGATAACGATCGCCCGTGATCGCTGTCGCTATCGGTCGATGTGGTAGGAAGAATACCGTCTCGGATCGGAGGAACGATCGTTGGGAGAGAAAGTCCTCTCATTTGGCAGTGCCGCAGCGAGGGTAGGGTAGGGGATGTTACGCCCGAACAATAGCTGATAGACGACGGAGTTTGGGCTGAGATAGCACATTGTAGGCGGGATTCAGAATGGTGCTCGCTTCTTTTCACTCTTGTGTCTTTCAGATTCTGAATATCAGCTGATGATTTGACAACTTTTACGGGCGCATCTTGACAAGTTCATCTCTAATAACATCCTTGCCAGCTGCTGTATTGTTCATAAGCTGTTGCATGGCATCTCGATTTTTCTTCAGCGTGCGAGCGGGTTCATTACCCTGATCTACAGTTCTTATGTAGTCATTATTTCCGCTGTCTTGGTTCACCTTCTATGTTCCCCGCGTTGTTCAAATGTTCTTCAAAGTGCTGCCTCCATCTTTCAATCACCTCGCGTCCGTCCGTAAAGATGTGCTCTATTTTCATCCCTGCACATTACGGCTCGTGGTACAAATACTTAACGGGATGCGTTGAGCTTCTGGTATAACTTTTGTGATGCTTGAAAACGGCACAGCTGCTCCATCGCATAATACATCGCTTCTTCTAGGTGACGTTTTCACTCCCGAAAAAGGCGGGTTTGCTGTTTCCGCTTCCTTGTTTAGCTTTCCACGTTCTGAAGTCCCTTGCAGCAGCATTTCCGCCGGCGCTGCGCCCTTGTCCTCCTAAATATCTCTACACTCCTCGTTAAACCATTTATTCCGTCGAATCTGTTCTACGTATCCGATGATGTTGTCAGCTGCGGTGTTTATGGCTACTTTGACCTTACTCCAGTTGCCCTATACGGAACTATCAATACACTTTCTCTTCATGTCTATTTGTTCTAGCAATAAAATTACTTTCCGCTTAGCGCTTCGCATGGAGATGAAATATCTGCTTTGCAACTCATCAAAGATCGTTACTTCCGCGCTGGACAGAATACAAAAAATAACAATCAATAGTGTAGAAGGCCCCATCTAATTAACCCTCGTCCGGCAAGGCACAAGATGCAGCGTGTACGCAGTGGCGTACCGAGGCTGCCGTTGGTACCGTACATTGCTGATGACGAAGAGTTTTGGTCGTAGTTTAATCGTCACCAGATTAGAGTCGATATTATCGCCACGATAGGTTCTGACGTCGATAAATTCGGAGAAGTACCGTCCATCAACGCAAAGGTGGTCGATTTGCAATTCCATCGGCTGTGGTGATCTCCATGTGCGCTGGAAGTAGGTACTACGAATGGCCATGTTCTTACTGGCGGTGAAATAAATGAGTCGTTTGTCAGTTGGTCAGAAATCCTCTTCCTGACCAACTTGAGCATTCAGGTCTTATGAGGTTCATGACGTCGTGCCTTGGGCAGCCGTTGTACTCGTGTTCGAGCTGCGTGTAGAGTTTGTCCTAGTGATCATCAGTGCTTTCAAAGTGTAGGTTGTACACGTTGATTTTGTCAAAGTTGAAAAACTGACCCTTGATCCTCAACCTGCTCATTCTTTCGTTGATCGGCCGCCAACCGATCACAATGCAAAAGCATATCTCCCTCCATGATGAAAGTTGTTCCCAGCTCACGTGTGTTGCCGCAGCTCTGCCTCTAAACATTCGTACTATGGATCCCTTCCAACAACGCTCCTGCAGCGCCTCAAATCGCATCGGCCAGTATGCGTGTGCTTCCAAAGAAGTTGAGAGATTTACAATTCCACGTACCGAGTTTCCAATCGCAAGTCCCTATTCCCTTGTTAACTTTCTGTTGCTAGATATTTTTACGGTTTGGCTTGCAGGGCCTGGCACCAACCTTCTACTTTCCGGAGGACCAGGGCTTACTTCGCCAGAATCTCAGGTTCTGAATTGAAATTTCTTCCAAGTACAGTGCTAAATTGCTAGGGTCAAGCACCAGTCCTCGCCGGGGTGGTGTTTTTCAATAGGCAATAGGTGTATGTCAAGTAAACAAAATACTCTAGCAATGGCAGGAAGTCTTACAAGAAAGCTGATACTTTTGATGGGGTTCTGGAACATATTCGGAAATTGAAGAATGAGAAATCTATTCGTGAGCGACAATAACTTTTAACCATTGTTCATGAATTTGGAAACACATTTATTTCTAAGTGCTACTGTCAACAAATGAGAAACTTGATGGCTATGAAGTGTATCGGAAATAAGCTATCCACAAACTTTCTTTCAAATTATGTTGAAAACCGATATTTTATTCATACAAAAAATTGATCCTTTATTGTACGGGGTTAAACTTGAACATAATGAAGACCGGATGAAGTTTAAGTTATTCCTTCACGAATTTTCGAACTTTGGATCGAATGGTCTTCATCAAGTTCCGGACAAGTGTTGCATCGCATTTTTTGGACGCTTGAGCTCAAATTTTTTTGAACTCCTGCATGTTCTCAGCTGCCTTACCAGTCTTCTTGAAGACCCTCTTCACGATTGCCCAGTAACGTTTGATGGGTCGAAGCTGAGGGCAATTTGGTGGATTAAAAATATCAATCCACCAAATTGCTCTCAACGAAATCTATACCCTTTTCCGCAAGCCAATTGAGAGTGGTGTTGGCATAGTGAGCCGAGGCTAAATCCGGCCAAAACAGTGGAGGTGTACTATGCTTCTTATATAAAGGCAACAATATCTTCTGGAGACACTCAGATCGATAGATTTCCGCATTTATAGTTCCGGTAGTGTAAAAAATGGTTGACTTCAAACCACAGGAACATATTGCTTGCCATACCAGTACCTTTCGACCGAATTTCTCCACTTGAATCGACCTGTCCGTATCGCTCACATCCTCCTCAACGACGGGAGATTTTCTGCTTCTTGTAGGTCTACAGGTGTTTACGCTGGATCATTCCGACACTCGTTGCTCCAGTTTCGGCTTGGAAGAACCGGGTCTTCTGCCTCTTCCTGGTAGCTCATCCAAAGAATAGTGTTCCCCAAACTTATTAATGATGGTTTTAACACTCGCATGATAACTAAAAATTAGAAGATTTTTTTTTTTCTTCTAATTTCTAGTTACAGGTATTCCACTAAACAGCTCAAACCCTCTAGGACTCGCATGATGAATTCCAAACCGCTTCGGCAATTTTCGCATAGTAATACCCTTCTCACTTAGCCATGTGTCCAGAACCTTAATTTTCACTTCCTTTTCAATACACGACATTTTGAAAACGCAGAATTTGAACAAGCAAACAAAAGAAAGCTGACAGTCAAACGCACAGCATGCAGTGTTCAGACCATGAAAAACCATCACAAATACATGCGTACAACGCAAATGTATGTGGATAGCTCCCTTTCTGCTGCCTTTCCTGAAGAAACACGGTTGTTCCGTACTGTTTTGGCCGGATTTGGCATCTTGCCATTACGGTAAAAAGGCCATGGAGTGGTACGCCGCCAACAACGTGCAGGTGGTTCCCAAGGACAAGAACCCTCCCAACACGCCAGAGCTCCGCCCAATTGAGAAATACTGGGCTATTGTCAAGCGGAACCTAAAGAAGACCAAAAATCTGCTAAGGACGAGCAGCAGTTCAAGGCAAACTGGCTTTCTGCGGCGAAGAAGGTGGACAAGGTGGCTGTACAAAATCTGATGGCAGGGGTCAAGCGTAAGGCCCGGCAATTCGGATTTGGAAAAGCGGAAGCCTAACTGAATATTTTTCCTGAATTTTATACTAATTGAACTTGAAAAAGAAATTTAATTTGATTTTTTAAATAAACGATTTCACCGATTTACACGCGTTTTCCCTTAACCAAATTTTGACCGTATCACCCTTTATATTCGATACACTCCTTAGGCAAGACGTTCTCAATTGTACATCAAGGCGTGATCGATTGAAAAATTACCAATGCTTTTTTGACTGCAGACCATCAGCTGTCTTGAATTGACTTGATAACAGTATCACCAGTACTTACAACAAATCAAAACGCATGATTTCTGCGCGACTAAGTTGAGCAGTTTTCCAAAAATATTACACATCGCCAAGCTAAAATGTGAAAAATCTCCTTCCAGTATCCTACTTTATGAATCACGTGCCACTTGTCACCGTCTTTTTACTGCCATCCGTTTATTACCGCCATGAATTATGCAGAGCGGCAAAATTCACCCAACCATACGACTATTCGGTGTTATTACATCTAGAAAACAGCAATCCACAGCACGTTGGCACCATCAAAACTGAAACGATGAAATGCGCTCGGCAAATACAGTCAACTGCCAAATAAGCAATCAGAGAAAAAAAGTCACCGAACTTGTTGCCGCTTTCTTTTTTCTCTCACCACCCACACAATGTCATAAGCAAATAAGACCGAAGGCGGAAGCATCAGAACGATTTTATTTGTATGTTTTGAAAAGTTTTGACTCCAACTTTGATCGGGTCGAAAGTTGTTTTGCGAAAAAGTGGCTCAGATAACAAAAGAGGGTCACCACCCCGAAGCGAAATTGTTTTCCATTTTGTTTCGAACTGAGAGTAAGTTACTTCATACCTTCCCACGTGGAACCGAATCGGACGGGTTGCATGCAATGCCGTCGAGTTGTGCGACTTTCTGAATGACATTTCCTTTTCCTCCTTTATAAGTGATAAATTGAAGAAGGAGTTCTTGCTCCTGCAGTGAAAATAACGGAAAATAACCGATGAAAAACGAATAAAAGTTATACTGACGTTATCGTTGAGATGTGATGAAAATTCTGGGAAACTTATTGCATCGGGATTTACTGCTGCACTGAGCAGATGCGGTTCTTTCTTTTATCTATTCTTAGAGAGATGTACAATTTGTGATCATTTAAGGGGGATTTACGTTTCAATGGTTATTTATAGTTCTTCGATTGATTACTCTGCATCGCTTACGTTTGTTAACGATACTCTGGAGTATCATATTACTTTCATCTTAAATTGTCCACACTGACACATTTGCTGCACTGCACCGGGATACGTTTGCACGTTGGTTGGCAAGTTTGGAAACATCTTTCGAGGATGTGTATGTGCTTTTTTTGCTGCAATTAAAAAGTACTAATAGTGGGATAAGATATATGTGAAAGAGGGCAAAATTAGTACCAACATTTTGAATATTTTTATGTCTTATCGGGCAATAATGTATATTATGTCTACTCATCAACAAGTGTAGCCAGCGGATGTTTAAATTATAGCCAATTGCAAAATACTAATCGTTTAAGCATGCGACTTGACGATGCTTTTCATTTATTTCGGATAACATATTTTTAAAACATTGTTCCTTTTAATGGACATTCATTTTTCTCACACTTGTCTAGCTTTATGCACAAACAAATCTCTCAGAATTGTTTTTGCTTATTAATTTATCCTAAAAATTAAAAAAAAACTCTATTTTGTGCATTGCTAAATTGAGGGCACACCTTTAATTCTTATAAACAAATTACGTTTGTATGAAAGATCATCGAGAATAAGCGTACTTTTATTTTGCCAGTGCGTAATGTCAACATCCCACAGCAGGTTGGGCAATGTTTGTTTTTGATTTTTTTTTTTTAGATTTTCGGAAAACGATTTGTTCAAAATGGCAAGTAAAAGGAAAGAAACGGATATTTCCATAATAAGTATATGTTGTCGCGGAAAGTCATTGCGAGAAATAGCAGCGGCTGTCGGAACAAACCAACTCTACTGTGCAGATAATCATTAACCAGAGATCGAAATTTCACTCAGCTGGGTGAGAACCATGCCTTCTCATAGGTTGTCGATGAGTAGCGAACCGTTCACATTTTCATCTCTCTTTTTCGCCGATAATTCATTATCCTCTTCTTACAGTATGCGAAAATATCTCTCAAAAATTCAACGAACATATTTTCTCATGTCACATTTTCCACTGAAAAACATGCATAGATCGTATACGAGGAGCAAAACCGAAAATAAGGTTGTCGGTGCACACTGGTACCGACATGGACCATCATTATAGAATTATAATGTCAGAATAAAACAAGCATGGTGCATTTTCAGGTGTCAAAAAGTAAGTGAAAATAATTATCGGCATCTAGGATTCACTGAAGAAGAAAAGATTTTTCAGCTCTCCGAAAATAAAAATCAGAGACCGAAATTTTCGCCTACATGAGAAGAGAAACGTCCTTTTTCACCCGCTTGGAGACACAAATGAGAATGTGAGAAGCGAGAGACTATTATACGCTTAAAGCAGTTTTCGCGAGAAAAGCAACGGCGATTTATAATTTTCGGAGAGCATGAGCAGCTGATAAATCGTCTATTTTTCAGTGAATCCTAGATGCCGATAAATTTTTTACTTACTTTTTGACACCTGAAATGCACCTGTCTCCATGCTTCTTTTATTCTGACATTATAATTCTATATTGATGGTGCATGGCGGTACCAGTGTGCACCGGCTTGGCCTTATTTTCGAGCTTAGCTCCTCGCATACGATCTATACGATCAAGGTAGCATGTTTTCAGTGAAAAATGTGACATGAGAAAGTATTTTCGTTGAGTTTTGAAGAGAGATATTTTCGCATATGCAAGAGAGAGGATAATGAATTATCGGTGAAAAAGGAGAGATGAAAATGTGAACGGTTCGCTACTCATCGACAACCTGCTTGAGAGAGAGCATGGTTTTCGCCCAGCTGAGTGAGAATTTCGATCTCTGATAAAAATCGCCGTTGCTTGGCTCGCGAAAACTGCTGTGACCGTATAATAATCTCTCACATTCTCATTTGTTTCTCCTAGCGGGTGAAAAGGTTTCTCTTCTCAAGTAGGCGAAAATCTCGGTGTCTGTCATTAACAAGTGGAAATACAAAGGAACCTTGAAAAATCTCCCCGGTAGAGGACTCAAACGTATCCTGCCTCCTGGTGATAAAGGGGCAATTTTGCGAAAAGTGCGGAAGAACTCCAAAACTAGCATTCCGAAGCTGACTACCAAAGTAGCCGGCAACTATCGGAAGGCCCGTCAGCATTGATACCTCGTCCGCAGGATAGCGCATAGAACAATCTGAGAGGTCGTGTTGTTAGTAAAAAGCCTTTCATCTCAAAGGTGAATATGAAAAACGACTGTAGTTTGCTAAGGCACATGATGTGATAGGAAGCCACCACTATAACTGTAGGATTTGCCATGACGTACAGTTCCTCCTAATGGCAAGATCAAACTGTACATACCTGTGATCCTCACTTTTCCGTTGTATGAAGCTCCAAAAACGGGTGTGTGGACCCGAAAAGCACTTACACGAAACCCACGCAAAGATAAAGTATCTCCTTCCAACGAATAGCTCTTATTACAGGAAATGAACAGTAAGCAATACACATTAGGATTCCCATCTGGTGGTTTGTTGAAAATATGGTTAGCAAACTCAATGTAGACTGTCAGAAGACCCTCGCTGATCTCAATCTGACGGTTTTCATCAATGGAAATATATTTGTCATCCATTACTTGGGCCAGATAACCACGAATCCCTCATCCAGCTTACACTTCGTCTGGCACCCAATATCCTCTCTTTACCCTTTGTTTAAGATCGTATGTATGTAATGTACGTAATAGAATATAATTTATGTAATTAACAAATATAACGGACAGCCACTGGAACGTTACTGCAAAGAAAAATAGGATATGTATTAATATCTTAAAAATCCTGAAAAAGCTGAAAAGCAGATTAGATTAGTCCTTTCAACAAATATTACATCTCAATGAAAATATATTTGATTTGTTTTACTCTTTGGCAAATCAAAAGACTATTCTATAGGTCGAAGAAAGCAGTTTTAGTGATCTGCATACTGAAATGCTGAAACAATAAGTAGATAACTACAGTAGAAAAACTGAATGTGATACAACCACAATGGAACTGACTGTTAGCTTCGGATCTTAAAAGAGAAGCCCTGAGCCCTTGCGGCACGTCAAGCTGGCCAGTTCCGCGCAAGGAATGCACTTTACTAAAGCAAATGTTAGATGAGACCAAAATCAACTTCTACGGATCGGATCGAAGGCAGATGTGGTGGAGGAAACCAGGATCAGAGCTCCAGGTTCAGCATTTTGTCCCCACGGTAAACACGGTGGTGACAGTCAGCTTATGTATGGTACAATGGCGGCTTCGGAACTGGAACCATGGAGCTCATCGGTTTGACCATGGCCAAGATGGTTTACTTGAAGATCCTGTAACGGAGCCTGCAGCCTTTCGTGTCTCCCTCGTTACTACTATTTTCAGCAGAATTATGACCCGAAGCATATCGCTTTCGTCGTACGAGAGTGGTTGCTTTATAATGTCTCTTATCAACTCAAAACACCTCCGTAATCATCGGATTTGAACTTTTTTGAACATCTATGGTGGGAAATCAAGAACCGTCTGAATAAAACTCCGAGAATGGAACCCAGGACTGGTGATTAGGGATATCTGGTACAGTATTCCATGTAAAGTGACCAGGAATCTCACCGTATCGATGCTAAAGTGCTTGCAGTTAGTCCTGGGCGCCAAAGGAGGTCATAACCAATACTGAGTGATTGATTTTTGTTATTTGTTGGTTGTTCTGAAATGATTTTTAATTTTAAGTTTAACAAAAACTTGAACTGTACGGTCAATTTTGTCACGCCTGAATTGATGGTTTTTGTTTGTTTTTTAAAATGTTAAGTAAAAATAAGATCCTTTTATATTTTTTTATTTTTACTACATGTAAATAAAAATTGATTTTATGAGGAACAAAACCTGGTATTGACAATTTAAATTTTAACCCCGAAAAACTAAAAAATAACTAACTAGCCTGGTGTGTTCGCTCAAATCTGCGATTGACGGTGTATGTTAATAAAAGGTTGTTGTATAACCTTCCTCAGCAGCACAGGCCAGTGCAAGTTGAAAAATCTGAAAATTTTAGCGTCACGAAAATTGTCAGCTTTTGAACTTTGATAACTCACTCATTTTTACTAAAATTTCAGCAGTAATCAACAATAAATTAGTGAAAGGTTAAGTCATGTTTTATGTCTTATTCGATTATTCTAATCATGTTTTCGTGAGAGTTATTAATACATACTTTTCTGTTAAGTTTTTATCGTGTGTGAATCTATTGGAAAACGTTAAATTTCAAATACTTTACTTTCAGATAGTTTCTTTTAATATGTCACGGATACAAGCGACCATTTTGTATTTTATGACAGCTGACACTCTTCACTTTATTTCGTGGCGTTATTTTTTTCAAAACATTTTCATATTATTCTTGATGCATTTTTTAAAATGACGTCAAAGAGCACTTACGTATTTTGTACGATCGGCAGCAAAATCTGACGTTTTCAATACGCGATCGGTGATTGTTTAACCAGGGCTTGATCTGTGGATCAGAAGGTTGGAGGGGGATCAAAGCGAAAAGTATGCTCCCGCCAAATGGACAAAAAGGTGGCAGCCATTATTGAAATATATACCAGTCTCTCTTGTATTCTCGAAGACTTTCAACAGCTTCCGGGTCTGGCTTTTTATTCCGAAATGCAAAGAAACGCCTCTGCTGAGTATTTTCGGATAATGAAGGTTTCTAAATTCCCCACGAAATATTTGGTCTGGCAGGTCATATGAACTTCTGATCGAAAATCCAAAAGTTCCATATCTATTAGCACTATCACTAGGATGCGTAAGAGAAATAATGTCTGCAAATGTGATTGCTATCGTTTATACGAAGCCACAACTCTTCAGCTCTGTTTTGGTATGATTTGGCTTCATGTCACTATGCAACATCCGTCCCGGATTGGCATGAAAAAGAGGTCAAATACTTGCCAAAAACAGCCAATCCGCCTAACTGTCCAGAATTTCGACCGATAGGAAAATACTAGGCTTTGGTTAAGCGGAAATTCGTTGAAAGTATATAGAAAGCAAATGGAATCGATGATTACAAGAGAAAGTGGAAAATTGCCACTGCTAGCGTATCTGAGGACACTCTACGGAGTCTGATGGTGGGAGTACCATAGAAAGTTCGAGAATTTTACAAAAAGAAGGATTAACATCTCAATCAACTGGTTTTACTGTAATATCATCAAGAAAACATGATGACAATTGGGATTCATCACTAATATCTCCCGTGATTTAACCGATCCTCACTGTTTCAAAGCACTCTACTCCTACTTTTTTCGACCGGTTCATGAAAATGTTGCGGTAGTTTGGATCAACTGTCATCTGACCTCTGTTCAACGTAGATTCATACGCATTGCACTTAGAAGCCGACCCTGGCGTAATCCTCAAGTTCTCCTTTCGTATCCCGAACGATGCCAGTTTCTAGGACTCGACACGCTGCACTGTCGCCGAAATATTCGACAAGCTACCCTTATCACATTATCACTCTTATCATGTGTTCGTACCTTTTCGTTGATTGACGACCTCTTAGACTTTTTAAAAATAAAATAATTGCGTCAAGATTGCTACAATCTAGGCTACAATAGTTTTAATAGATTCATGTAGACTACGGTCAGATGAATTAAAACAAAATAAAATGAAATAAAATAAGCTACTGTTACTCAATTATACTGAAATAAATAATCGGTTTGGTTTAATTATGTCTAAATTTTTTTGCTAACATTATCTTAGTGACTGAAATTTGCCTTAGACAGGCTTTAGTCGATGAATTTACAGTATTGTCTTGCTGACATAGACACAGACGCTTTACCTGATGAAATAAGTGCCACCTTTCGGGAGGATGCGGATATTCAATCTGACCGTCACTGTTACGTTGATGGATGGCCGGTTAAATACGATGATTTACCATCAACAGAGAGGCTTCATCTATAACCGGACTATGACTATTTAGCCCATGATACGGTGTTTTGGCCTGGAATCATCGACCAAATGACTCAGCCTTTTATGAAACCCTCCTGAAGTCTGTAATAATTTCGTGCCTAGAAAACGACAATCGTTTAAATCAACAGTCAACCAACCGTGGTGGACCTTTGAGCTACGACATCTTCGAAACATACTAAGGACAGCACGACACCGCTTCATTCTCAAAAACTCCGAGAGTGGCCACCGAATTATGCTATGTAATGCGGAACCATCGTACAAGTCAGTTAGCTATTCACATACGAAGATTACATATCACGAACCCAGGCTAGTGTCAAACAGAACCCATCACCGTCTCATCTCCGTCGATTTTCACAATTCGGCCTATGCGAGCTCTATCACACTCGGTTCCTCCAGCCAACAGATACTTACTCTTCGACGAATTCACCCTCAATCCAACCTTTCCCGCTTCACGTTTCAGCTTGGAATACTGATCAGCTACCACCTGGAACGTTTTGCTGACAATGTCCACGTCGTCAGGAAAGTAGATGAACTCGCCGGATTTATTGAAAATCGTGCCCGACATGTTAAAATCCGTACGTTTCATTACACCTTCTAGCGCAATGTTGAACAGGTAACAGGACAGACCCTCGCCTTGTCGAAGTCCGTTGCGTGTTTCAAACGAGTCAGATAGCGCACCCGATACCTTCGCGTATCACTGTACACCATCCATCGTAGCCTTGATAATTCGGGTTTGGTTTACGATCAATAAAAATGTATGCGGCCTTAAAGTCGATGAATGAGTGATGTGTAGGGACTTTATATTTACGACATTGCGGAGGATCTGTCGTAACGTAAAGATTTGGTCAGTTGTCGATCGACCGTTCACAAAACCAGCTTGATAACTTCTCACAAATCTGCTTGCTAACGGCGATAGACGACAGAAGATAAACTGGAACAGCACTGCCTACAAAGTGCTTGAGAATAGTGATCGCTCGATAGGTTTCACATTCTAACTTGTTAACCTTTTTGTGTATTGGGCATATAAATCCCTCTTTGCATTGCTCCGGTAGCTGTTCTGTACCCCAGATCCTAACTATCAGTCGATGCAGACAAGTCGCCAACTTATCCGGGCCCATTTTTATAACTACCGCTACGGTGCCATCCTTCCCAGCCGACCTGTTATTCTTAGGCTGTTTGATAGCATCCTTAACTTCACTTATCGTGGGAGTTGGAACGTCACTCTCGTCCACCATACCGATAAAGCCATTGCTTCTGCTGCCTTGGAATTTCACTTTTGCGTCATTCAACCCACGCAAAACAAAACTGACATTATTGGTTGCAGTAACTTGATTGTGACTTAACTGAGTTGCATGCAAGTAACTTTAACTGATTTGCAACAAGTGTGCTGCTAGGAAAGTGTTCATCGTAGTGCTGCTTCCACCTTTCAATCACCTCACGTTCATCCGTCAAGATACCTCCATCCTTATCCCGACATATTCCGGCTCGCTGTTCTTGTAGAATCTACGCGTATCTTGAGAACGATACAGCTGCTCCATTTTGACGTAGGACTACGTCTTTCATTTCTATACTACAGCGCCGTTCTAAAATTTCTGAAATCGACCGCGTTACGGGTCGTTTTGGATATTTTTGAGCGATAATAACTAAGTCATTGCATAAACGATTTTCATATCGTTTGCACCAATCGATTGCAATACATTCTACGTATCAGTTTTAGTAATCAAGTTAATTGATTTTTAACATTAACTTATTAAAAATAACGTAAATGTAAGGTGATGTCTTATAATTTCGATTCGCAGAGTAAATTAACCAAATTTCCTAGCACAGTTTTCAAATCTAAGCCATCGTCTTCTTCTTATTATTATTTGTTCTCGAGAGGTAGATTCTGTTTCACGCCAGTGTTTGGCGAAACATCTGATTCTCCCCTTTTAATGAATTTGATTCACATTGCTTGAGTTGATACTCCCTTTTGTTCATGCAATGGTACCCGATGCCATCATAAAAGGCACATTTCCGACCAAATGCCTCATTCGTTCGGCAGCATTGAGCTGAGCGGATCTCCCGGTGGGAGGTAAAGCTGGGCAGCACCCAGCAGCATCGCTCGGTACCCAGCATTGCAGCAATGCCACACCTAGTCGTGGCAGCAGCAGCTGGCGGTCGGTACACCAGCTGGTCGTGCCTTTTTTTCAATTTATTATTTATTTGAGCAGGCTCAATCAAATCAACTTTACAGAGCTAAATTTTCATGTTTTTTAAACATCATTTTTTCTTAAAACCATAGTTGGGGATATAACCGATTACTCGCGGCCGTGTCGAGGTTAATAGGAATTACAAATTACGGATGGGAAAGAGGGTGGAAATTTAAAGTTTGGTCACATAACACATTAAATTTAAATTCTAAATTATTGAAACAACTATACAACTTATGGATTTCTTTTTGACTTGAACATTTTTTGAAAAAGACAAAAAACACATACACAGAAAAACTTAAACTAAACATACAGGTTAAACTAACTACAATATAAAGCTTAATGTTAGTCAAAACACATAAATGAGTTTTACATACATTAATTGATTATGTTATATATTCTCCGTGCGAGGAGTAACGATTATGATGTAGAAGGAGATGTTCGCTCATCACCATGAGGCACCAAGAGTGAACAACAATGTTTTTGGCTAGAATGAAAGATATGAAGAGAAAGTTTTGATAGTTCCGCTAGTGTGCGGCAGGCTCGGAAATATGACAGATGTTTTTAGAAAAATTGAGCGAAAAGGGCATGTGTACAGTGGTACTCGACCAACGACATTTTTGCCTAACATCCCACTGCGGGGTAGGTTGAAGGAGCACGGACTAAGTCCGCCACTCAACAGGCAAAAATGTCCGGTTGGAAGACGCTCATGTACCACTGTGGCTTGTATAGTTATTCTAGCGATCTATTGTGTGCACTCTGTTTACCGATGCGCACATGGGAGAGGAACTCTCTCCTTTTTTGGTTTGTTTTGATTCGCACCGACTGACGATCACTAAAGTTTTTTCTCGTCGTCTCCAACGTAGAGACCTCGAGAGAGAACACCGTGAAGCGATGCGATACTGGTCCCCACTCAGTATATATTAATGGTTACCACCATTTTTGATTTTACAGTACATTAATTGTCTATGTTATATATATCTCCGTGCGAGGATGTAACGATTATGACTTCGTTGGTTCGAGTACCACTGTACACATGCCCTTTCGCTCAATTTTCCTAAAAACATCTGTCATATTTCCGAGCCTGTCGCAACACTAGCGGAACTATCAAAACTTTTCTTCATATCTTTCATTCTAGCCAAAAACATTGTTGTTCACTCTGTGCCTCATGGTGATGAGCGAACATCTCCTTCTACAACATAAATGAGTTTCATGTACTTCCAAATCATGTACAGACAAAATATTTCGAATTGGCACATTGGGTTGTCTACCTCGAGCCCGAAGGGAATCATAGAGCCCCGATCTCAACTCCACGATGTTCAGCACAAGACCAAATAACGTGATCTGCGTCCTGATAGCCTTGTCCACATTCACAGAGATTGCTGTCGCTCAGCCCAACCCGGTATAAATGAGCGTTCAAAGAATAATGATTGGCATGAGGTAGACATGACACGAATGACGTCTCGACTCCACATCCATCCCCAAACCAAGTGGTCGTGACTTAAAAAGCAGCTGACGACTGGCAGTACATACAGTGGATTCCTGTCAAATATTCAGGCCATACATACAAATTTCGATCGCGTTCCTCGACAATTGATGAAACCGTGCCCTTTTCAGGGCGAACTAATAGAATTTGCCAAATTAAAGAGTTTGTTTCATTAATATCTTATGAGCTAATCGGAGTAATGAAAATAGCACTACAACGCACCGTCTCAACATGGCGTAGTCATGAAGAGCCCGGATAAAATGGCCGAGCCGCGTCTATCTATAATGTAAATCCTCGATTTTCTCTGTTCTGACAATTTCTTAGGGTGGTTTCACCAATTATTCAGGCCATCCTGCTACTTGAGAAGACCGTGAAGCAAATTTGATCGCGTACCATGTTCCCCTGACAATTAATACAACCCGTTCTGTTTCAGGGCGACCAAAACAATATCGCAAATCGACATTTTCACTGCAGCGTTACTCAACATGGTGTTACTTCAAGAGCCCGGAGAAAATTCAGGCCATCTTGTTACGGTATAGCTATATTCTGACGTGTACCATGTTGCCTCGTAGCAATTAAATAAAAACCGTCCTTTTCAGAGGCGAACAAAACAATGTTACCAGTTAAAGAGTTTGTTAAAATATTATTTATCATACACAGATAAAAAGAAACATTGAATTTTCTGCCTATCTAATGCACATAAGGGAATGCTAGATTTGGCAGAACATTATAGGATATTTATGTAAATTTAAGGCAGATAACGCCTGAATCAACCTGTTATGCGCAAGATTGCAAACATTGTTGAATGCAAACATTGTTTACGTGTTTTGCTTGAACAATTAAACGAAGCGAAATTTTATGATGCTTGTTAGAATCAATAATTTTTTCTGTGTAAGATAATCGACATTTTCATTACAACGCATGGTGGTAATGTTACTTCGCGTTACTCAAGAGCGGATGAAGTGGCCGAAGCTGATGCTGTTATCTATATGTAAATCCCGATTTTCTGTTCTGACAATTTCACAGGGGATGATTACCTGCCAATCATTCAGGCCACCCTGCTACTTGAGAAGACCGAGAAGCCAATTCTGATCCCTATGTTCCCCCGATAATTAATACAACCTGTTCTTTCTGGGCGACCCAAACAATTTTCCCAATAAAAGAGTTTGTTAAATTAATAGTTTATCTTGAGCTAATCGACATTTTCACCATATGGCGTTACTTCAACATGACATTACTCCAAGAGGCCGGAGAAAATTCAGGCCATCTGGCTTCTCGAGAAGACCCTCCCTCTCCCCAACAATTAATAAAAAGGGTCCTTTTCAACACAATTTTCCCAACTAAAGAGTTTGTTTAATTGATTGTAGAGAAGAAACAGAATATAGAAGAAATAAATTAAATTCTCATGATATTCTAGCTATGTGAAAGACATTTGAAAGATAATATCTTTACTGATTTAAACTTTCTAATAATAATTTTCTATATTATTAAAATAATAACAATAATTCTTATTATTATAAGAATATTTAATAAAATTATATACATATTATTATCACATATACATATAAATTGTTTTCATATTCATTTCGATATGAATCACCAGTAGAAGAAATGAGTGGGAAATGAAGAATATCACACTCGCGCCAAACACTACATCACGTGATACGTGGAGCGTATTAACTAATCAGCAAAACAGATCGATAACGTCGATCTAATATATCAGTAATGGACACTGAAGTTCTGCTGGTTGTGGTGTAATATTTCACCAGGAAACAACTACCAAGAATTTAAAAATTGTTCTTGATTCGCATGTTGTTCAGGTATGCTGCGCCAGATACGCCAGTTGTGTTGAATCGGAGACTTTAACATTGACGTTTCCAAAATGAAAACATAGATTTTCTATACATTAATTGTTATGTTAGTTTATTCTCCAGTGCGAGAGTAACGATTATGATAGAAGGAGATGTTCGCTCATCACCATGAGGTACCAAGAGTGAAACATTAATGTTTTTGACTAGAATGAAAGATGTGAAGAGAAAGTGTTGGAAAGTTCCGTCAGAGTACGGCAGTTAGAAATCTAACAGATGTATTGAAAAATGAGCAAAAGGGCATGTATCCAATGGTACTCGAACCATGGACGTCAATCTTGCCTAACATCCCACTGGAAGACGCTCATGTACCACTGCTGGCTTGTATAGTTATTCTAGCGATCTATTGTGTGCACTCTGTTTATTGATGCGCACATGGGGGAGGAACTCTCCTTTTTTTGTTTTGTTTTGATTAACACCGACTGATGATCACTAAAGTTAGATTTCCACCTGCCGTACTCCGACGGAACTTTCAACACTTTCTTCACATCTTTATTCTAGTCAAAACATTAATGTTCACTCTTGTGCTCCATGGTGATGAGCGAACATCTCCTTTACATAATAGATTTTCTAGATTTTATGCAAAACACATTTAAAATTTACTTTAGCAAACTTCGAATGAAGCAACCACACTTGGTGGTTCTTGTTAGATTTAACGTTTGTTAAAAATATCGGCGTAGAGTGCAGACGATATTGTTCATTTTTTTCGTATCGCAGAACCGTATGCTTGTCTGTACTCGCATTCGAAGCACCCGGAACCATTAAATCAACAGGTAGCCGATATTGTTGGAAAATGAACTGGAATGACAACATCTACCTATTCGACAACCAACCATCACCTAGCACTGGACCATTGTCTGTACTACTCCGAAACCATAATCAACAAAATACCAAACGGCCCTTTTCAGGGCCACTTAAGGGAGTTCTCAAAGAGTTGAATTCAAGATTTTCACACACAGTATTAACGCTCCAAAACACCAAAAGACTAATATTATATGCTTTTCTTCCATGGAACAGAACCAAAAACAACGACCACCCATTCGACTGTCTATCAATCATCATCTGGTACTGACAATTACCGGTTCTACTCGACTCACTCCAGGAACAGCGAATAACTGAACACCAAACGGCCCTTTTTAGGGCTGCACTTCAAGAGTTATAAAGAGTTGACTATATTAATTTTCGTGAAAATTAAACTAATAATCAGATGGTTTGATGAGTCTTTAGGACCGAAACAAAATATAGTAGATATTTAATAATTCTATTACAATTCCTCCACATCAACAAGCAGTCCGTATTGTCGACTTTGCAGATATGTCACTGACATATTCTCAACCTTTTCGTTTTTTCACACTCCAATTCTCCAGGGACGCTTGCATTCCGGAAGAGATGAGTTTGTTGTCTTCGCTTTTGTCTGTACCGCTCCACATTTTGAAGAGTTGCTTGCTGAAGCATCAACGCCCGCACTGGATTCTTCTCATCTAGAACCGACACTCATCGTTGAACCAATCGTTTCGTCGATTTCTTTTCACAAACCCTAAGGCACCTTCCGCTGCGTTGTTGATAACTGCTTTGACGGTACTCCAGCTGTTCTCAAGAGAGGCTTTGATTAGCTCTCCCGCTTCCGGTTACGCTGCTTCAAGGCTTTGGACGTAATTAGTTGCGACTTCGGGTTGCTTCAGTCACTCCAGATTAAAGAGTGACGGGCGCCGGTATCGAATGTTGTTCATAACGGAAAGTTTTTGTCGTACTTTGACCGTTACCAGATAGTGGTCTGAGCCGATGTTGGCGCCGCGATAATTCCTGACGTCAATAATATCCGAGAACTGTCTTCAATCAATCAAAACGTGGTCGATTCGGTCTGTTGTGGTGATCTCCAGGTGTACCGATATGGGAGGCTATGCTGGAAGTAGGTGCTACGTATGGCCATGTTTTTGGAGGCGGCGAACTCGATAAGTCTGAGGCCGTTTTCGTCCGTAAGCTGGTGGGCGCTGAACTTTCCTATAACCGGCTTGAATTCCTTCTCCTGGTCGACCTGAACAATGAAATACTCGATGACGATTTTGACGTCATGGATTGGGCAGCTGTTGTATTCCCGTTCAAACTGCGTGTAAAAAGCGTCCTTGTCGTCACTTCCTAGGTGAGGGCTGTGCACGTTCATTATGCTGACATCGAAGAAGCGGCTTTTGATTCTCAATTAGCACATTCCGTTTTCGATTGGCCACTAACCAATCAAGCGCATTTGCATTTCGCCCATCTGTACCCAGCTCGCGTGTATTGCCGCAGCTCTGGTAGGTGGTATAACCGTATATACCATTGATTCTTTCCAGCAAACCTCCTGCAGCGCTACAATGTCGAACTTGCGAACTCAGTAAGTCGGAAAGAATGTGGGTTCTCCCCGAGTAATTGAGGGACTTACAGTTACCATGTTCCGAGTTTCTAATCGTTAGTCCTTTTTCGTCTATGCCGAATGTTCCAATCCATGTTTACATAGTGTGCTTCCATTAATATTATTTTTAACGGCTAGCTTGTAGGGCCTGCACCAACCCCTTGTCTTGTCGACCATCGTGCACAGCTCTGTAACATATTCTAGGATTACGAAATGCATTCAGTTATTGATGTATAAAGAAAATGAGATGTTAGAAAATAAGAGCAGCCTAACAACCTTGCATTGTAGTCATACCTGCCGCTCGCATTTGTTTATCTTGATTTATACTTTCCTTTAATCGTGTCCCCACATTGATTAGAATGAAGCTCCATCCTGGTTTTCCCTGTACACTAGTGTAATTATACTTCCATGATGGTGCTGTTTTTTAAAGCACACCCCAGGAAATTATATCAATCATAAATAGGTAAATATAATTGGCGACTTTTAACCTTATACCACTGTGCGTAATATACGGTTTCACACCACGCTCCCCCCCTGTTCCTTTGGACTGCTCGCTCTCCGTCCAGGCCATCGGCAAAAGGTAAAGGTTCGAATCAAATAAATTTCCTCTTCTCGCACTTCATTTCGGTGTAACAGCAATTTCTTCGCTCCATTGTCTCTTTCGACTGTCGTTTTCATTCCAACCCCCTCAGCTGTTATTTCAACTGCTGCAGCCCTGCGGTTCCTTCTGCAGCACACATCCCAAATGGACCGTAACCCAAACAAGCGTGAGAAAGAGTGCACTCGGAAACCAAGCGAGAAAGGCAGAATGCAAACATCATGAAATGTGTCGTCTCACTCGGTTGAGCATTGTGCATTTCCATGGGATCCAATATGTTCCGATCTATTGTTGTTGCTGATGCAGGGGGCGATGTGTGTGTGTATGTGTGTATGTATGTGAGAGTGTAAGGAAGTGAAAATTGCGAGCTTCGAATGCAAAGTGCAGGTCCAGCCTGCAGTCCCTTCAGCAGTGTCCAGCTTGGGTATTCGTGGGCCAAAGCCAAGAGGGGTGCGAACGTGAACTGACAGAAGGAATTTACATTCGAGATTTATTACTATCTACTGGATTGCAACTAAAATGCCATCGACCGGCAATGTGGCACTGAAGACCCGAGTCCCGATTTCAGCGTTTAAATGTGGGTGGATCCGTTGGCACTGTGATTGCCATGTACCTACCTCCGATAGTCCGCCAACCAGTGGGTTAAAGATAACGATGTCATCCTGGGAGGATTCAATCTTGTTTTTCGATTCGTTACACAAATCCGATGTCCGGGTAATATAGTTTCTTGTGATACTTTACAGCTAGTTACAAGCACAATTTCTGCTTGTCTGAACATTTCAATTAGTAGGAAAATGATCTACGGTATCTGAAACGGCGTGAAAATAGGTCATCTGATGCAATGTAATGGAGTCTTGATAAGACAATCAAATTCGTGGTTAAATGCAGGCATGGGTAAAGTGGATTCTATTGTAACAAAAAAACCCGGAAGACTCATTACGATGAAATCAGATATGTATTTCATATGCATAATGTATATCGTTAGACAAAAGAAGTAAGTTTTAATTCCTCCTCTCTAGGAAAAGCCTTAGGCCATTATTTGGTCGAGTGATGAGTTCTTGGCAAATTTTCTGCTCGTCTCGTGTGTTTGCTGAACGAACTCGGAATTTCCGTAGAACAGACGAAACGACACTTTTTTCCTCCAAAATGGCAAACTTTTGACCAATGCAGTTTCGTGGGCCAGCACTAAACGGAATGTACGCAAACGGATGCCGGTGTTCGGTGTTTTCCGGTAGAAAACGGTCCGGGTCGAATTTCTCGGGATCAGGATAAAATCTGTGAACGAAACAAACGAACAAATGCGTTTCAAAGAAGCACCCATAGATGCCTTTCGGCTCTGAAAAACGTGTGAACATCTGTATCGGATTCATCTCGATAGTATCGCTCTCACCTTTCATCGCGATGCACGTGATACGCATGAATTCCCATCAATGTTCCGGCAGGGATGTGGTACCCACCCAGGGTCACGTCCTCGCTCATCTTGCGTCCGAAGAACGACACGGATGGGTACAGACGCAACGTTTCCTTCAGGCACCGTTCCAGCAGTTTCATCTCGCCTAGATCCTTCATCGTGGCCGGTCGGTCTGAGCCGGCGAAAATCGAATCAATTTCCTGGTGCACTCTATCCTGTATGTCCGGATGCAGTCCGAGAAGAAACAGTGCCCAGCTCATGCCGGCAGTCGTAGTATCGTGTCCCTGGGATTTTCGAGAAAGAGAATAAGTCGAGTGCGATAAAAAGACAAGAGTCAACAAGCAGCCATTGATGATGGCGGTTGGATTCACTGTATGTATGTCCGAAGGATGTTAGAGGTGAGGGATATCCCGTTTTGATAAACAATTGCCATTTGGTGGAAATCTCAGTTCGATGAACATTCGTGCTGTGCTATGAAGGATCGTCCCCCTGAGCAATGCGCTTTGATAATGTGTTGTTCCGGCTGTGAACACGGAATACCGATTGTTGTAGCCGACAACGGATTCGTTTTTGAATCGCTTTGAATGCATTGCTAATTTGCTATGCCATAAGGGTTAAATGCCAATTTCTTTAAATCTCGAAATGTGGCTGGATTATTGAAGAAAATAATAATTCTTTGTTGCAAGGTTGTAGTCAGTTATGAAAAAAAATCATCATTCTGCGTCAAACTTGACAATAGAAACTGACAACCGTAACTGCTAACTACTGGCGATGGAAATTGTAAAAACAGAACATTGAGCCAAAATCATTCTAAAAATCTCAGCACTTCAATGGAGTCCTCTGTACTAGCGAAGACTAGAACGGTTGTAGACGATTGTACTGAAGAGATATACAGTGATCAGCAGAAAAAAAAGATCATTCCATAATGCATTTGTAAATGTTTAAAAAAAGTCATACACGAGATAAGAAGAAATATTGAATTTCTAATTCTAAAATCTAATGCAAATAAAGGGAATGCTAGATTTGGCAGAAAATAATGGATATTTCTTGTTAATTTAAGCAAAACAACGCCTGAATCTAGCCTGTTGTATGAAAGATTAAACAAATTGTTGTATGTCGCATGAAAGATTGCAAACAATTTTGTTGTTTACGCCTCCTTGCAAAAGAGCTGGGCGTTGTCTATTTATTTGTCGTCAATTATTTCGTAGACCTTGTTACATTTTTGCTTAACATCTCAAAGTTTTTAATTAACTATTGTCTAGTTAGCCTAACAAAAAAAAACTTTTTAAGTGTATTTTTATTCATTGTGATATCAATCGTTTCGCTGTATGTGTTGAAACAGGACATATTTAAAGGAACATTTTTGGCATAGTTCGTTCTTTGATAATATATATTGATAATATATAAAAAATATATTTCTATTTCTTAGAGAGCGAGTAGGAGCATACAAATTTAAGTTTTCTAATATTTCCGGACTGTTTATTCGTTGCTCAATAACATCAGCTATGAAAGCAGTCATTGCGAACTCTCTTCGTCTTTGAAGTCCTTCTAAATTAATCATCAAACATCGCGACTCATATGATGGTAATGGCAGACGTGTCCAACCTAATTTTCTTAGAGCAAACAACACAAACTGTCTCTGAACCGATTCTATACGGTTTGCATATTTTCCTTAATATGGAGCCCAAACAACGCTACAGTATTCTAGTATGGGCCGCACATATGCCACATATAGTTTTTTTTTTTTTCAATTTGTAAGGGTCGTTGAAATGCAAACTATATCTTTAAATAAACCCAAGCATGTTATTTGCTTTATAGATGATATTATTGTAGTGATCAGCAAAGGATAACTTAGAGTCAAGTATTACTCCTAGGTCTCTAATTTGATGACATCTTTCAATTACTATCTGACCTAGAGAAACAGTCTTTTGTGTTATGGAATGCTTTCTCGAAAACGATATAGAGATGCATTTTTAACGTTAAGTTCTAACAAGCATTTTTTACACCAGGTGTTAAAATTATTGATTTCGTGTTGAAAAATATCAAGATCATGTGGTTTTTGTATTTCAATAAACAGTTTCATGTCGTCTGCATAAACTGAGACTTTCAAACAATTTTCTACATCGTTAACAAATAAAACAAGTAATAAAATATCCATTTAAAAATTCAACAGAAAAGTCTGTAAAAATCAAATTATTAGTAATCATTTTGACCCCCTTTCGCCATGATGATCACCTGTAGCCGTTTTGGCATGCTTTCCATCCATTCGCATGATACGTCTGTTTTTTCCCATTATTAGTGAGAATAATTAATAATAATTAATAATAAAGATTCTCGATTGGCATCACGTCAGGGCTCTGCGGCGGCCATTCATAGGGTTTGATACGACAGAATCGGTGAGCGTTTTCCTGGCTGTATGCTTGGGTATCTGGCTGACAGATGTGATTGCCTTCCAACCCCATTCTCAGCAATGACTGCTCCAGATTTTCAAACAAAATATCAGTATAACCATTTGCCGTCATGATCTTACTGATTAGGTCCAAATTACCCACTACAAACCACGAAAAGCAGCCCCAGATCATGATATTACCTCCACTGTGTTTAATGGTTGACTCCTGCAGTCCTTCATCACTTCTGCGCCATACTCTTCCAGGACTTCCAGAACTCCGTAGGGTTTAGCGAATTGGAGCGGCCTTCCCTTGTTAGTCCGGCTGATGAACGGTCGCTTCCTGGCGAAATGGCTTTTCAACCCTTGCTCATCGATGCGTCGACGGATAACGCGATCCAAATTCGGTAGGCTCAGCTTCTTTTTCATTTTTCGGATGGTAATGAACGGATTTTTAATGATCTCTCGGTGATAAGTTTTACTTTTTCGTCCACATCCCTGCCGTTCAGCAACACTTCCGTGCTTCTGGTGCTTCAGAAAAATCTTCTGAACTGCACCACGGCTCACTCCATATCTCTCGGCAACTTCGTGTTATCGCCTTAAAATCTCCCCGTGAAGTCAACAGGTCTTTTTTTTTGACTTGTGCCAGAGCTTTGAGGCGGATGTAAACAATGGAATGTTAACGCAGAGATTAACGGGGGAATACTAGCGGATTCTACAGGGACAATTATTTTTCCGTTGATTGATCTTTTTTTTTGTCATACCTCAAACAGAAGATAATTAAGTATTCCGTCAGCGGTAAATTGAAATTAACGAGTATATGAGGCTCTGATATGTACAGGACTTTAAAAAAGGGATGTTCTTACATACGGCTCTATTGATCTTCTCATTCGCCGGTCACTGTAACTGTCGACATAACATAGGCAACCTTTATCTAACATTTCTTGAAAGCGTAACTAAACTTTGAAATTAACTTAACAAAATGAAGTAACATGCTACAATGGATGGCTCAGAATTCTAGCTATCTTCTACATGAGAGCTGGTGAAATCTAGTATTCACTGACAGTATGCCGTTAGAGTTTTGTTGACAATTGTTATTTTTCATTTGCAAATAATTTCATATTCATATTTTAGTCCAGTTTATTAGAACTACACAGCTAGTTTGCAATGATCTTTAAATCTTGTTTTTTTTCAAATTCTTTTACTCCTATGAAAGCTTTTACTTCGCCCTTATGAACTCATAAAATGCTGTTTTGAAATGCCGTTTTAGGACTCATTTATATTATCTTATTATGGTCAGTTGAAAAAGCATTTTTAAAACCATTAGTTAATGTATTAAACTGCCAAATAGTTGTATAGTAGTTATTGCGAAGATATATTGGTTGTTTAGCATAACTGTGATTTTTTCCCAATCGGTCTACGGAAATATAAAAAGTAATTGTAATGTGGATAAATAAATGCCACAAATTTTCAATTTCATGCAAATAAATGGAGTTCGGAGACTAATTTCGTCACTTTTTTAGATAACCTTATTGAATTTCATCAATGTTCAGGAAATTCATAGCTAATTAATCGAATAGGGCCCGGGGACCTGAAGCCGTTCCCTACTCTATACTCTACGTGGTGCCTGCCATCTCGCTAGAGCTTCGTCAAATCGAGAAGTATTGAGCCATCGTCAAGCAGAGCTGGCGTTTTGTAACGAACAAAGGCGATCTCCATAAAATAAATTTGTAATTATTTTAACTACTGTGTGACTGACAAGCGGTGACTCGATGTCACTTGCAATGTAAAAATTGAATAAAAAATTGGGTGAAACGACACTCCGTGTTAACGAAATGGGGAGTCGCCTTACCATCATTCTACAATTTGTTATTACACACCGTGCCGTTGGGAAATTAATTTCTATTATTTTCACTAAACAACTGGTTCTGCCTTCACCAGTGACACTCGTAATAAAGCCGGTGATAACCATTTGGTGTGAAGTGAAGTGACACCCTTGGTTTTGCACCGAGAATAAGGTAAGTGATTCGTGATGCCTTTAAGCAAATGAAATGGACAATCGTCGGCTGACTACGGTCACCTTGTCATCAGCAGCTAGTTATCTCACCTATTTTTTTTGTTTTTTAATTCTGAAGGAAAAATCATTCTGGAACTTTTAGAAAAGCGAATCCAATGTGCAAACTTTCAAACTTACAATACCTGAAGAAAATAACTCAAATTTGTTTAATAGAAAAGGCTGGTTTTTATTTCAGATCAAAAATATACTAGCAAATTTTCGGTGTTGACAGGCAGTTGCACTCCGAGCGAGGTTGCGGCGGGAAGGGGTTCTTGTAGCATTCAGAAAACGATGGCATTGGTGGGGTAAGTCTGATACAGTCACGTACCACTTTCTTCGGATCACAGCGGGGTGGAATTTTCGCCTTTGCGCAGCCAGGGATCGACGCTCGTGGACATAGTTCTTTCTTGACTTTGGCACACTCAGGCGCTTCCAGGCTGGGAGCTGGCTTGGAACAGGACGGTCTGGACGTTATCTGTCGTTTCTTACGCCGCGGTACCTTCTGCTGCATGGTGTCATCGCAGGAAAACTCTTTCGGCACCGGTGGTTCCGGGCATGCTCGCCATGTTTTTGGGCTTACTGGTTTGTCGCAACTGGATCTGGGTTCCTCCTTCGGCGGCATTTGGGTGGATCGTTCATTGCAGGCCTTTTGCTGGCAATCCTTCTTGCTGCTGAAATCGGTCAACCCGTTGCCTTTGCTTGATGATGAGGATGAAAATGGACGAGCCTTTGCCAGGTTCCCAACCGCATCCAGGGCTTTGACTGGCGGGATACTTTTAACTGCTCCACTTAGAATTTTGAACATCTTGATACGAATGATGCTTGGGATAAAATGAACTGGTCTGAATGATGGGTCGAAAGGGTATGTGAAAAATTATTCTGTTTGCTGCCAATTAAGGCTACTTTGTTCAATTTTTTTTGTGGTCTACCTCGATCACGTGGTGTTTGACATTTGGAGATGGTGTTCAAGTAGAATGCTATCGCTTTTTGTTCATTATGCCTTGTTCAGACTGCAGAGTTACAACATGTTATAAGGCTATCTTGATGACGAATTTCTGGTAGGAATTATTTGACAACCGTTATAACTTGTTATAACTCTGTAGTCTGAACAAGACATTACACACCGTTCACAATAATATCTACATTACCTGATATAGAGTATCTTGATATCAAATGCCCTGCTTATTATTTCCAGTGAAAACAACAAGTATAGATGCTAATATCAAGATAGTCTATATCAGTTAATAAACGTTGTGTGTTAACGGCATATAAGGAACAGAACTGTTTTATCGAGTCACTAGTGAATGTTAGGTTAAGGTAAATAAACTGCACATCAGAGATAATGTTGGTAACTCTGCCTCTAATAAGGGAAGGTCCATTAATTATGTCACGCAGTAAGGGGGGAGGGGGGGGTTTTGGAAATACGTGACGATCCATACAAAAAAAAATTGAAGGTCCATACAAAAAACGTGACAAGGGGGTGAGGGGGGGTTATAAAAAGTCATTTTTTGCGTGACGTAATTAATGGACGTTCCCTAAGAAAAACTCGAATTAATCCACCGATGGTGAGAATAACTCCTCTTATAGTACGTTCACTTCATTTCAGTTCAGTTCAGTTCAAAAAATAAACTATTTGACAATCCTAGCTGTCAATTATAATTATCTGATACGGCATACAACGCATCAGAGAGAGAGCAAGCGGGATCGGTTAGTGCGTGTTGTGTTTTCCGGTTTTGAACTGTAACGAGTATATTATCATCTTAATTATCT
The DNA here is from genome assembly GCA_034211315.2 of Aedes japonicus. Classification (NCBI taxonomy): domain Eukaryota; kingdom Metazoa; phylum Arthropoda; class Insecta; order Diptera; family Culicidae; genus Aedes; species Aedes japonicus. Next base: position 8,405 of record JASCZW010002907.1, on the reverse strand, counting down.
TACTTATCAATTAGGTGTTCTCAGGTATTGTTTTGGTAATATCTCCATGAAGGATTATCCAATCATAATAATAACCAGTTATGTTAAGACTTTTTAGCTTTAATTTGGTGCCAACAAAACTAAAATCGGCACACAAAGAGCTCAGTATGTAACTGCTTGACAACTATTATAATAGGCAGTAAAGTACTGTATCTTCGTAACAAAATGTCCGAATGAAACTAAATTCTATAAAGTTCTATGGGAATAATGCTGCTTTCATTTGCCGTCAACAGAACGGAATTCGGTTAAGCTGAGTCTGAGCTGAGTCGAATGGTATCCCAAGTAACAATTTTAGTTTTATTCCAGCCGTATAGCACTCCTCCCGGCTTCGTTGATAAAACTACACTGAGAACGGTTTTGTCCTCCAACACCTCCTCTATGTATCTTTAAAGCCGAAATGTGTACAAAGTGGCCCACTCTATAGACGGTTGTGAAAACAAATTTTTAAACCTTTATAAGACCATAAAGATTTTGATAATGTTCTAGTGAAATATGTTATGACTACTTAAGAACCTTCATAAAACCTATTGGCTGCCATCGAAACCAGCAGAGGGCCAAATGGCCACACCTGTCAAACTTCACGGTGATATCGTGGTTGGTTTTTATTGTTCTGCTTTGTTCGATTCTCTGCTCTTCTGATTCATTTAACAGTAAATAATATCGAAGAAAAAAGTTTAAGTGTTGCGGGAATTGTAGTATGATAGCAGCATATTCTGGTCCAAATCATTTGCGCATTTACTTTTATGGTGAATATTGGCACGATAAAAGCCGAAATTAAATGCGCCACGAAGATTATGCGAGTTTACGTCAACAAAAACGAAATTGAAACGTATATGTTCGAACAATTATTCATGAATTTCCTGCAAATTTATGGAATTCAATAAGGTTATCTAAAAGAATGCCAAAATTGGTCTCTGATCAACAGTTAATTTGCATTATATGTAAAATTTGGTGTATTTATTTTTTCACATTTCAATTATTTCATATATTTCAATATGGCGGATTGGCAGATATGGCAGTTTTGCCAAAAAGTCAATTTATCTTCTAAATGGCTATTATAAAACTATTTCGTCATTTGATGACTTTCCTCATTGTCAATTTGCCGTTTAACGCATTTACCGGAGGAAAAATGGTTTTAAAATGCTTTATCAACTGACCAAGACAATTTGAATGAGTCCTGAAACGGTATTTCATAACAGTATTTTACGAATTCATAAAGTCAAACTAAAACTTGTGATAGGAAACTTTAGAAGTCAAGGCTTTAAGATTGTTGTAAAGAAGCTGTGTAGGTTCTCATAAACCTGACTAAAATTTGAAACTTTTTGGCTCGTCTTACTGCCAGAATAAATTGATTTCTAGTGGCTTTTATGAAACTGTAATAAAACTTAATGAAGCTGGATGGTTTTGGAAATGTTGCTTGAAATATGAAGCAAACTTTAAACCTTTTTTTTTTTTTGTGTAAAAAGGGTTAAAAAACCTTATAATTATAAGAGGAATTAATATTCCATAAAAGTTCATAATTATCCTGCTCCAAAAAATTTCTAGAAACAACGAAATACTGAAATGGAAGTAACTGCTGTGATTGGAAGAATGTTCATTGTTTTCAATATCTGAAAACTTAAAAAAACTTATTTTAACTTTTATAATTAATGTTATCAGAACTGCCTCCAACTGAAAGTCTCTAATAAAAGTTCATTGATTTTGCATCCAAAAGATTTTATAAATATTAAATTAAAATTTTTCTGTCATGATCTGTTAGCATATTAAATTTTTTGAAATAATAATGAACTGCCCATGATTTGAGGAAAGAATTATCTCCATTTAAAGTTCATTAGTTTCGTTTTGCAAATATTTCATGAAAGCTTCCACTTTTTAAAATTTGGCCTAATAACCCATTTGATATTATGGTTTTCGGCCTAGTGACATATTTGGCGAATTTATATTGTGAAATATTGTGTTTTTGCTTTAAAAATTAGGTTAGCTTAGGGAAGCGAAGTACTCGCGGTTTATTCAAGGTTAGGGATAGCAATTTATAATAGGGCTGGGAAGGATAATAGGGTCTATTTTTCTAGGTCACTCGCCGTTACAGAGCTGCAGTTGATGGTGAGAATAGTGGGGATAATCTGTAACAAACCGGATAGAAAGAAAAATTGGGAAGGTAACAACGAGAAGAGGACATTTGGATCAAAAGGGTACCACGAAAAGACAGGGAACTAACGGCAGAGAAGGAACATTTATCAAATTCTGACATCTATTCTCTCTACAAACCAATAGATTTGATTCATGTAGAGAGCTTAGACTTTTGGAGAAAATGAAGTAGTGCTCAGGTGGAAGTGAAGCTATATGTTGTAGCTGCTAGTTCAGCAACATATACAGAATATGGCTTTTGTAGCATAAAACAGGCGCTTTTCGAAACGACGACATATTTCAGAATGAAACTCACGCAGTGTGAACAATACACGCTGAGACCATTTCACCCAAGATTTCGTTGAAATCAACCCTAAGTGCGAAATGTTACAGCTTCTTGAAAGTGATGCAATTTAATTGTGGACACCCTATCTCAACACCGCACGATTGTAATCTGGGATCCCGACGATGTTTTCCCTCACTGACAGTTCAAAAACCACCGTAGAACCAAAGTAGTCTCAACTACCCATAATTAACGATATGCATTTTCATAAACTTCGGTAGTTCGAAGAACTTAGAAATAGACAAGGGTCTTTGAACTTCTAAGAATTGCGCTTCAATCATATGAATAAATTTTCTCGAAGTTTAATGAAAATCGGCACTGGTTGTCGAGAATTTAAAATGAAAAGTTTTATCAAATAATTTTTTTATTGAAAACTAGATGATCCCGGTGCGAGCGTTGCTACGCCTGCAACTAAGGAGTGTATCGAATATAAGTTATCCACACACATTTGCGTTGTACGCATGTATTTGTGATAGTTTTTTATGCTCTGAACACTGCATGCTGTGCGTTTGACTGTCAGCTTTCTTTTGTTTACTTGTTTTTGCGGTTCAAATTCTGCGTTTTCAAAATGTCGCGTATTGAAAAGGAAGTGAAAATTAAGGTTCTGGACACATGGCTAAGTGAGAAGGGTATTACTATGCGAAAATTGGCGAAGCGGTTTGGAATTCATCATGCGAGTGGTAAAACCATCATTAATAAGTTTGGAGAACACTATTCTTTGGATGAGCTACCAGGAAGAGGCAGAAAACCCGATTCTTCCAACCCGAAACTGGAGCAGAAAGTGGTATCTCTAATCATGAAGAACAAATCAATGTCAACACGTGATTTGGCCAAGAAAGCAGGAACGAGTGTCGGAATGATCCAGCGTATCAAGAGGTGAAACCACAAGAAGCAGAAAATCTCAAAACAAAGTGCAGAACAGAAGAAGCGAGCAGCAACAAGGGCCCGGAAATTGTATTCGCGTCTTTTCCAACGTCCGGATGCAAGCGTTTTGATGGACGATGAGACCTATGTAAAGGAGGACTCAAAAACCCTTCCAGGTCCACAATACTTTACTGCCGTCGTTGGGGAGGATGTGAGCGATGCGGACAGGTCAATTAAAGTGGAGAAATTCGGTCGAAAGGTACTGGTATGGCAAGCAATATGTTCCTGTGGTTTGAAGTCAACCATTTTTTACACTACCGGAACTGGCTTGCGGAAAAGGGAAAGGGTATAGATTTCGTTGAGAAAAATATCAATCCACCAAATTGCCCTCATCTTCGACCCATCGAACGTTACTGGACAATCGTGAAGAGGGTCTTCAGAGGACTGGTAAGGCAGCTGGGAACATGCAGGAGTTCAAAAAAATTTGGGCTCAAGCGTCCAAAAAATGCGATGCAACACTTGCCCGGAACTTGATGAAGAGCATTCGATCCAAAGTTCGAAAATTCATGAAGGAATAACTTAAATTTCATCCGGTCTTCTTTATGTTCAAGTTTAACCTCGTACAATAAAGGATCAATTTTTTGTATGAATAAAATGTCGGTTTCCAACATAATTTGAAAGAAAGTTTGTGGATAGCTTATTTTCGATACACTCCTTATATGAATGAACATTACCTAGAACTGACGGTTTAATTTTTTTGTGTTGAATGAGTTTTTTTTTTGACTAAGAAGGGGTTCAAACTTCTATCAGAACATTCTTCTTACCCAGGCAATACACAGTTTATGGCTTAGTTGCCTCGATAATTCTCAGGTTTGGTTGAAATTTGTGTTTAAAATCACCATAGAAACATTTCTTGCATTCAAAAAACCCCGCATACCAATTTTGGTTCCATTTGCTTGATTAGTTCTCAAGTTATGCAGAAATTTGTGTTTCATTTGTATGGGAGCCCCCCTTTCTAAAGGCGGGAGAGGTCATAAACACATTTCTAGCCTTCAAAAACTCGCCCATACCAAAATTGGTTTCATTTGCATGGGGCCCCCCTTTCTAGAGGCGGGAGGGGTCTTGAACTATCGTTAGATGCTCTCTCGGACCTAAATACTCCTACATACAAATTAGCATAGCAGCAGGGATAATTCTCATGTTTGGCTTAAATTCGTGTTTCATTTTTCTGAGGGCCCCTTTTTCCAGAGGGAGGAGGGGCTTCAAATCACCATAAAAATATTTCTTGCCTTCAAAAACTCGCCCATACCAATTTTGGTTCCATTTGCTTGATTAGTTCTCGAGTTATGCAGGAATTTGTTTTTCATATGCATGGGATCCCCTCTTTCTAGAGGCGGGAGGGGTCTTGAACTATCATAAGATGGTTTCTGGACCCAAAAACTACTGAATACAAATTTGCAAAGCAGTAGGCATAGTTCTAATGTTTGGTTGAAATTTGTGTTTCATTTGTATGAGAGCCCCCATTTCTAGAGGGAGGAGGGGCTTTGAACCACCATAAAAACATTTCATGCCTTAAAAACTCGTCCATTCCAAATTTGGTTCCATATGCCTTATTAGTTCTCGAGTTATGCAGAAATTTGTGTTCCATTTGTTTGAGAGCCCCCCGTCCTCCCTCCTCATATAGCGGAGGAGTCTCAAATCACGATAGAAACATTTTCCTCCTTCCAAAACTTCCACATGCCAAATTGGTTCCATTTCCCTGATTAGTTCTCGAGTTATGCAAGGATTTGCGTTTCAATTGTATGGGATCCCCCACCCCCTTTCAGAAAAGGGAGGGGTCTCAAATCAACATAGAAACATTTTTTTGTCTTCAAAAACCACCACATCCCAAATTTGGTTCCATTTGCTTAATTAGTTTTTGAGTTATGCAGAATATTGTGTTTTATTTGTATGGGAGCTCCTTTTATGACGAGGAGGGTTCTCAAGCTACCATAAAATCCTTTTTTGCCTTCAAAAACTCACACATGCTAAATTTGATTTCTTTTGCTTGATTACTTCTCGAGTTATGTAGAAATTAGTGTTTCATTTGTATGGGAGCCCCCCTTTCCAGTGTAGGGAAGGGTCTCAAACCATCATAAGAACCTTCTCCGGCCCCAAGAATCCTTACATACAAAATTTCACGCCGATCGGTTTAGTAGTTTTCGAGTCTATTAGGTTCAGACAGACAGACAGGCAGACAGAAATCCATTTTATATATATATATATATATATATATATATATATATATATATATATATATATATATATATATATATATATATATATATATATATATATATATATATATATATATATATATATATATATATATATATATATATATATATATACATATACATATATACAGCAATTCCATGAAAAAAAGTTATACGATCTCTCAGAATTTTATAATATTCGGTAGGATTGTTCAACATCGAAAATATTAGACCCGTATTTTTTATTTCGTTATTAGACTGGACCTTTCTGCGTTAGACTGGTCCAAAAATCGTGATTTTTCAAAATCTTCAATTTTCAAAATTTATAACTCCTAAACCGTTTAACCGATTTTAGTCATTTTTGGCCATTGTATTGGTATTTTTTGAATTTCCAAGCAAAAATACGAAATCCTTTGAATATATCAATTTTTGTATGAAAAAATACAAAACAAATAGTTTTTCTTGAATTTGACTGCGAGGGGCCTGAACGACTCTTTGTTTTAGTATTTTTAAATGAAAGAGCATTCAATTTTACATAACATATCAAAAAATTGGAGATGTTCTGCGTGTCGTTTTGGAGATACAATTTTTTAAATAATAAATCATTACTCTTCATTTTATACATCACCTGCCTGTAGAAACGATGAAGATGCATGGTAGATTACCATGCGTCTCCATCCAATCAAACCTATGACTAATGAAATCTATGAGTTACTTACAAAACTTAGTATAACATTCGAATCAGTCTTTAAGGCTTTCCGTTAACCACACGGACCAATTGCTATTTTTTGACGATTACCTTTTCAAATAAATAAGGCTTTAAAATTTCAAATATTTTTGCTTAGTGTAAGTTCCAAGAAAAAACACTTTAAAGCCGCGCGACATGATGAACATGTTAAAAAATAAGAAAAACACTTTTATACATTTATTTTTATTTATTAAGTTTTTTCATAACAATTTTATACATTTTTCTTCCGTTGAAAATGAATTTTTGTTTCACAATAATATACTCTTCGTTTTGAGGCTTAAAACTATGGAATGACTGAGTCCCTGAAATTTGCTTCACACGTGTGTAACGATTTTTTAATTTTCTTTCCATTTTATTATAGTCGGATTCCGGAAAAAATTGATAGTGTATTTTCGAGTCTGGCTTAGAAATAGCCCATGAATAAAGTTCTTCGGCCGTTGTTATGTGATGATCTTGCAAACTGGCTTTCGCAGCATTTCGTTTCAATACGCCTCCCAAAGCATCACAAGGGCCCTTTCCATGACAAGTAGCGAAAAAATTCCACTCGGCATCTATGCCAAAATCTTTTTGCATGTTGCACAAATTAAAAGCGGTCATTTTATTTTTGTATTGGCTTCCAGATCCATCTGAGAAGAAATAAATTTTCTCTAAACCTGATAACTTACTTTTTATGAACGCTATGCATTGAGTCAAAAAAGACGCACTGCGACATGATTATGTTTAGTGAAATCAGCAATTGCAATAAAACTGGTAAACTTCAAATCATTTGATTGTTCATCTTTAAAATAAATAGCACAAAGTGAATAGTACATTGAGCGTTTGCCCAATGAAAGCCTTGAACTGCATCCTGCACAACGAATGAATAATTCTCCGAAAAATCACAGATTATGATACACTCAGTAGCTTTTAAATTGTTTTTCACGTGTTTTAAATAGTTTGCCTGTCGCTCAGCTGTAAAGTTATGTGGCAATAAATTGAGTAATTTTTCTAAAAAAGTATCAATAAATTCTTGTGTGTCCATTTCAACTAAGTCCAAACTGCATCTTTCTGCTTGACGCCATTGTTTAAATTGTAATGATTCAACGTGACCGTTATTAAGAATGGTCATAAGTTCTACCGCCAAAATTTGCATTCCCGGACAATTTTCGCAACATTGCTGCCAGCAATGCTCATTTGGATTTTGACAAATTATTTTTGAAAACATATCATGGTAGGACTGAACACCATCTGGAAGTAATTGTTTACTTTGGAGTGTTTTAAAAATCAATTTAACGTTTTGGTGGTAAATGCAAACGCACACCGTATGCGTGCCACTTGTTCCTGCCAAAATGCAGTGTTTTGGACGGTTACTGGCGAACATCGAAAATCCAATCTTAATATCAGGATGAGTATTTTTAAATATGGAGTACGCCTCTTGCAAATTGCATAAAACTAACCTTCTTTGTATGTAGATCCTACCTTCTTCATTGTTGGATATCAAATAATCCCTTTTTCCCGGACACACACGACTTATATCGTCGCTATTATAAAAATTACGAACACGCATTAGCGTTTCCTCTCCTAACGAAGCTCTACTAATCCTCTTTTTAGGCACTGACATTATTCCCTCCTGTTGTTGTAATACTTTCACTTGGTTGGCCATATATTGGGAAACATCAAACTCTTGCATAATCCTATATGTAGACCAACTTTTGGGCAGTGTGGTTAAAATCCTATACCGCTCATTGCTATCTTTTGTTTCCTTAAATTTATCCTTAAGCTGTGTTATCATTTCATTATCGTCAGACAAAAACGTGTTATTGGTGGTACCGATCGATTCATAGCTGGTTGTTTCCAATGAGCCTGTAAATAAATATAACAAATTATTGATTAAAAATTGATTGATTGGAAATCATGCAAATAATTTCTATTTTATTATTTACTTTGGTAGGGAAAAGGAACAATGCCGGACGGTCCTGCAAGGGCAATCGTTTCGTGACTGGTTGCTTCGCACGATTCTAAAAGAATGTAAAAATAAAAATGTTCCAGT